>PVJS01032558.1:0-22700 GCA_004027185.1 Glis glis | reverse complement strand
TCCATCTTCTAAGATCTTCTTCAATTTCTTTTTTCAACGTTTTATAGTTTTCCTTGTAGAGGTCTTTTACCTCCTTGGTTAGGTTTATTCCTAAATATTTTATTGTTTTGGGGGATATCGTGAGTGGAAATGTCTTTTGGATTTCTTTTTCAGTGGATTTATGGTTGGCATACAGAAAAGCTTCTGATTTTTTAAGATTGATTTTGTATCCCGACACTTTGCTGAATTTGTTGATCAGTTCTATGAGCCTTTTGGTTGTTTGTTGGATCTTCTATGTATAATATCATGTCATCTGCAAATAGAGATAGTTTCAGTTCCTCGTTTCCTATTTGTACTCCTTTTATGTCCTTCTCTTGCCTTATTGCTCTGGCTAGAGTCTTGAGTACTATATTGAAAAGGAGTGGTGACAATGGTGATAACTTTATAAGAAACTTCTAGGGAGCCAGGCGTGGTGGCGCACGCTTGTAATCCTAGTACTTGGGAAGCTGAGACAGGAGGATCGCAGGTTCAAAGCCAACCCCGGCAACTTAGGTTCTCAGCAAACTAGTGAAACCCTGTTTCCAAATAAGAAATAAAATCGGTCTAAGGGTATAACTTGGAGGTAGAGTGACTCTGGGTTCAATTCCCAGTAACACACACACACACACACACACACACACGAAACTTCTATACTGTTTTTCAAAGTAATCGTATGATTTTGCTTTCCTACCAGCTCTGAAAGTTGAAGTTGCTCTTTATTTTTACTAACTCGTATTGTCAGTCTTTGTAATTATAGTCATTCTAGTATCTCTGCAATCGTATGCCATTGTGGATTAATTCTGATTTCCTGGATGACTAATGAAGTACATTTTGCATATGCTTATTGGCCAGGTTAAGTAAAAGAACATTTTCAGCATTCCAGAAACCTCTCTCATGTTCCTTTTCAGTGACTACTGAATACCCAATGTCTAACCAGCATTCTGACTTTTAACCTCAGATTAGTTTTCCCTGTTTTATACTTTATATAAAATGAACAATGTAGGACTCTTCTGTATCTGAGTTCTTCGCCAATTATTTTATTTATGGGCCTTGTCAATACTGTTGTGTGCAGTTGTAGATTGTCCATTCTTGTTTTGTGATTATCACAGTTTGCTGATCCATTGTGTTATTGGGTGGTGTTTGAGTAATTTCCAGTTTTTAGCTATTACAAATAGTGCTACTGTGAACATTCGAGTACATGTCTTTTGGTAAATACTCATGTAGTTTTATTGTGACTAGGAGTGGAATAGATGAGTTTGAAGTGGAATTGAGTTGCAGGAGAGTGTTTCTTAGGCTTTAATGTACATCTGAATTACCTGGGCCCTTATTAAAATGCTGATTGTGAATCAGCAGGCTTGAGGTATCATCTGAGATTTTTCCTGTCCAGCTGCTGATCCAGGAACACACTCTGAGGGACAAAATCATAAAGATGCCTATGTTCAGCTTTGGTAGATACTGCCTAAGAACTTTCTAAAGATATTATGCCCAACTTATACTCCTTTGGGTAATATGTGATAGTTCTCCACATTTTTAACGACATTCTTAGTAATATAGTCTTGATATTTTCTGTCTTTTAATTTTAGCCATTTTAGTAGGTGTGTAGTGATATCTCCCCATGGTTATAATTTGTATTTCCCCAGTTACTAATGAGGTTGCTATGGTTTGAATATGGTTTGTCCCCACCAGAACCCACATTGAGGCTTGTTCCCCGGTGTGGCAGTGCTGGGAGACGGGACCTGGCAGGAGGTGTTGGGGTCACTGGACAGAGCCCTTGTGGATGGGTTAAAGTCTTTCTTGTGTGAGTTTTCTCTCTTGTAGGACTGTATCAGTTACTGCAAGAGCTAGTTATTGTAAAGTGAGTTCGACTTCCTTAGCTTTCTCTTGCTTCTCTTCTGGACTCCAAGTTGCTCTTCCACATTTTACCATGAGTTGAAGCAGTGGAAGGCCCTCACCAGAAGCCAAGAAGATGCCAGTGCCATGTTCTTGGACTTCCCAGCCTCCAGTGCCCAAGTAAATCTCTTTTCTTCATAAATTACCAAGAGAAAACAGACTAAGACAGGTTGAGCACTTTTTCCTATGTTTCTTGGCTACCTGGGTATCCTCTTTTGTGAAGTGTTTGTTGAAATTTTCTGCTCATTTTTCTCTTGGGTTTTTCCTTCCACTATTATTTATTTTTTTTACTTTTCTTAATTCTTCTAGCTCCTTACTTTTTCCATTTTACACTTAGCCAAACCTCAGTGTGTTCCCCAATACCCGATCTTGTTCCCTAATATCTTGTTTCTTGTTTCAAAGATTGCCCACTTTTGTATTTAATTTCAAACAGTACAGTTTCATACAGCATAATTTTAATTAAAATTTCTACTCCCAGTTTTGTTTTCAAAACTGAGTATTACATTTTCTCTTCCATTTTGGCTACAGGATTTTCTCACAGACCCTGTATTTTTTTTCTCCTTTACTTCCTGCCTCAGCTCCCAATTCATTTTCTCCTTTTCCTCCTCCTCTTTTATTCATCCTTACACTTGGAGGCATCTCACCTAGAGAGACCAGTGGGTGGATTTATCTGCATTAACCTCACTGTCCTTGAATACTAATATATTTTCCTTTCAAATGTTACAAAAGACATTTGGTTAATGTAAATTTATATTTCTGCTCATCAGTCCAGAAGCCTGAGAGGAATAGACTGAGAGCCTGTCTTAACAGGTGAGTGGTATCTAATTTCCCCTTCCCTTCCCCTACCCTCCCTTCCCTTCCCTTTCCTTCCTTTCCCTTTCCCCTTTTCTTCCCCTTTTCTTTCCTTTCCCTTTTTCCCCTTTCCTCCTTTCCCCTTTCCTTTCCCTTCTCTTCCCTTCCCTTTTCTCCTTTCTCCTTTCTCCTTTCTCCTTTCTCCTTTCCTCTTTCCTTTCCTTTCCTTTCCTTTCTCATGTGTGGTACTGGGATTGAACCAAGGTGTATTCTACTTCTGAGCTACATCCCCAACCCTTTTTATTTTGAAACAAGGTCTTGCTAAGTTACTGCACACTGGCCTCAAACCTGTGATCTTCCTGTCTCAGCCTCCCAAGTACTGGGATTATAGGCATGCGCTACCACGCTGGTGAGTTGTCTCTGATTTCTTTGGTAAGGAATCATTATTTTGATGGTCATAATGCCAGTTGTATACTATAGTTTTTCATCTGCCTTCCCAGTATGACTGCCCATTGTTTCTAAGAAAAATTATTTTGATTTCCTATTGCTTGACATGTGGCAAGACACATTCTAGGGCACTGTTCTTAAAGTGCTCTTGATTGGCAGTGGCATAATGGATTCCCGATGGAGGCTTTGTTACTTTTTCTGTGGCCCACCTGTTCCCCAACTTGGGTCCCTCTTCTTCTTAATGGTGTTTTTGCCAGTATCTCCTCTGCTTTCTCTTCAAGTCACAGCACTCCTTTCTCAGGAAGGCATGTCACTAATTGACTCTCAGCATCTTTCTTCCATTCAAATCTCTCTAACCATCCATGGCTTGCATAATTCTTCAATAGTTTTGTCATATGAATGGCATCCATTCCTAGGACCTAGTATTGATACAGTTTTCTCCTATTTTATATTTGTTTGGGATTTTAATTTTGATGGGGTGAAGGTGCTACTTAAAAGCCTCTGTTCAGGTTTTTTTCTTATCTGAGAATCTAAAACCTTTCAGATTACTTGATTTTTTTTCTTTTCTTTTTAATTAAAACACTTTAAGTACTCAAAAAGAAGCCTGTCTTACTGTAAGGTAACAAGCAGTTAAAGTTTTGCTACTTTCTGTGAGGTTTGGTTGTTCATGTATCTCAGATGAGGTTATGTTTCTGTAATTGGGTGATCTGCTATTCTAGTAGGCTAGAATATCCAAATATAAATAAAGAACACTTATGTAGATGTAAATAATTCACTTACTGTAGTAGATCAGACAAATGAGGCACTCTAATTGGGTAGCTGAAATGGTGATCTTTGACCTAAACCTTGTTATACTAAGTGTTTCGTGCAAAGTGAATGAATATATCCAGCCTCACTGATATGGTAATGACTTTGATAGCGAATTCAAGGGCTTATCTGCCCTGCTTTGCTTTTAAAACTGTAATTATGCATTTGTTCTGTTGCACTTACATCATGACCTTTCTATGTGCTTCTTGTCCTTTCATTACTATTTCTTTTTTGTGTGTGACAATATTTTTAAAGTTTCTATTTTGTATTTATTGTGAAACTCTTAAGCATGTGAAACCAGTAGACTATTTTGTTTCTCTTCCTTCTCATTTTTCTTCTCTCTTGAAAGCAAGTCATAACTTTTAAATAATGCTTTTGCAAGGGTACCAAGTACTCAAAAAAGAGTAATTTTGACACTTAAAAATCCAAGTGATTTTTTTCCTCCTCCTTTTTTTTCATTTCCTAACATATTAGAATCAAACATATCTGACATATTTTATAGACTGTATCTTTATTTTTAGAGTTCCCCTTTAGTTTACTAGATTTGTAGTTTGGAAGAAAAAGTTACTTTTGGGGGCTAAATTCTGGTTGATTCATAAAGGATATGTTGAAAGTTGCATTAGTAGTTTTTTATTTTATTATATATTTGTATTGGGGATTGAACCCAGGATGTTCTACCTCTGAATGACATCCCCAGCCCTTTTTACTTTTTTTTATTTTGAAACAGGGTCTTGCTAAGATGCTGAGGGCCTCGCTCAGTTGCTCAGGCTGGTCTCGAACCTGTCATCCTCCTGTCTCAGCCTTCCAAGTACTAGAATTACAGTTACTCGCTCACTAGTTATTTGTGATACATTGTATCATTGATGCCATAACCCAAAACAAAACATTATAAATATTAGAGTCTTAAAAATATTTTGCAGTGCCAACCTTAAAAAAAGTTTCCTCATATCTCTCTCACTTTGTCTTTATTTGGGGAGGGGGTTACTGAGGATTGAACTCAGGGGCATTCTACCTCTGAGCTACACCTCCAGACCTATTTTATTTTTTGTTTGGAAACAAGGTCTCACTAAGTTGCTGAGGCTGGCTTCGAACCTGTGTCTTCCTTTCTCAGCCTCCCAAGTACTGGGATTACAGATGTGCGCCAATGTGCCCGGCTTTTGTTTCTCCTATTTTTGACTGCAACAAAATAATTCTTCGATTAATTTATATATCTTTTACCCTTTTATTAAATTACATGAGAAATTACATTAAATTACATGAATTACATGAAATTATTTCATAGTACTCTGATAGGATTCTCAGTTCCTTCTTTTGTTAAGACGTTATACAATTTAGGGTCTTTTTGAAAACACATCTTTGGTATAATATGTCCCTCCACTCTGTATTTAAGTCTATACTAGGTTAATTGGATTAGCGTCATTTGGATTCTCTTAAAATAGTAAATTTTTTATTATTGGAGAAAAATCATTTTTAAAAAGCTATTAATTGTCAGACCACACCGGCAGCTACCAGCATTGCAGCTTCCACACACCACCAACAAAGAAGCCAGCAAACTCTTGTAAATCCAACAACCACAGATCATTAGCAACGAAAGCGAGCAGCAATTCGCTCCACGCTGGACAGAGGCCCAAACGGCAGTGTCAGCAGACGTGGTGGCGGTGCTATCTTGGTCAGACTGCGCCAGTGGCTACCAGCATTGGAGCTTCTGCCAGCTGCCAACAAAGAAGCCAGTGAACTGCTATAAATCCAGCAACTGCAGGTCATCAGCAACGAAAGCAAACAGCAGTTCGCTCCACACTCGACAGAGACCCGAATGCCTGGAAGCCGACCAGAATCTGCAGCGGCAGCGCAGCTAAGCCAACCCTCACCCAGAGATTAAGAGCAGTGCTCAACGAGACTGTAAGTCAACGAGCAGCCCAAGGGGGAGACCACCCAGAGTGGCCACAGGGACTCGCCTAACAAGTAATAGACTTGTGGGGTATGAGACTTTGCAGATCACCCCTGTCAAGGTGAGAGTGGGGTCTGCTGTAAGATGCAGTAGACGCGCAGATAAGAAGCCAGCCCCCGGCGACATTTGGGTGGGACAAACCTACAACTTGTAAGTCGCAGTGCCCTTGCAGGGCTCCTGGGAATTGCGACAGGAAACACAGTCTTGGTACCTGGGGGAAAATTAGACCAACCCAGTCTTCTCTGTGGAAAACGCGGAGTTCCATGTTTGCACAGAGTCAGGTCAAAGTGACATCTGCGGCTTCTGTAGGCAGAAAGAGACACAAGCCCAGGGTCCCGTGCTGGTGACACCCACCGTATGTGAAGAAAGAGAGAAACATAGGGACAGCCCCAGTGGAGAATGCGGAGACCCATACTTGCAGTGAGAGGGGCACTAGTGGCACTGGGTGCCTGCTCAGGCAGTGAGAAGCACCAGGCAAGGGTCTCAGTCACTGACGGGGACCAAGAATTGGGCCCGTAAATGGACTTTATACCGAGCAAGTGAGAATAAGCATACAGTAAAGGCTATTCACCTTAAAGGCTCACCTAGTAGTAAATATCTACCTCCAGAATAAGATACTATAAAGGGAGAGAGATTAGACATAGGAAACCTGCAGAGTGAGAGAGTGCTACCAAAAGAAAGAAAGATATAAATTGAAACCTAAAATCATGAGAAGGAAGAATAGCAAATAAACAATGAGCTCCCACTACTCCACAGCAATAGAACCCGCCAACACAGAAGTGCAAAGATTGCCAGAAGGACAATTCAGAACTTTAATACTTCTGAAAAGAATTCAGAGAGAGCCTGAAAGAATTGAAGGAGCAAATAAACAAAGAATCTGACACCCTGAACAGGAATCAAAAAGAAGCTGTGAAGGAAGTAAAGGATGTAGTAATTGAAATGAAAGCATCAATACAAACTATCAACAATATACTAAACCACATGGAAAACAGAATCTCACTCTTAGAAGATGACTTCTTCAAAAATGAATGCATAGTATAGCCGGGCGTGGTGGCGCACGCTTGTAATCCCAGTACTTGGGAGGCGGAGACTGTAGGATCCGGGTTTGCGGCCAGCCTCAGCTACTTAGGCCCTCCGCAACTTCGTGAGACCCAGTTTCAAAATAAAGGATAAAAAAAAATGGGGCTGGGGGTGTAGCTCGGAGGTAAAACACCCCTGGGTTCAATCCCCGGTACCACAAAAAAAAAATGCATAGTATATAATTTAAAAAAAAGCATTTCGACAGCACAAATTGGATATTGAAGAGATCTCGGCCAGTCTTAAAAGAGCAAACCTAAGAATAATAGGCATAGAAGAGGGAATAGAAGCTGAAACCAAAGGAATCAATAATCTTTTCAGAGAAGTAATATGAGAAAATTTCCAAACATAGAAAAAGAGGTCGACACATCAGTACAGGGAATATATAGAACCCCTAATAGACGAGATCAGAGGTTCACCATGCCACATAATAATCAGATTGACTAATGTAGAGGCCAAGGAAAGAATCTTAAAGGCAGCGAGAGTAAAAGACCAAATAACATTCAGAGGCAAACCAATAAAAATTACTCCTGACTTTTTAAACCAAGATGAAAGCCAGGAGGACCTAGAGCGACATATTCCAAACATTGAAGGAAATCAACTTCCAGCCAAGATTTGTCTACCCAGCAAAGATGTCTATCAAATTTGATGGGGAAATAAGAACCTTCCATGTCAAACAGAAGCTGAAAGACAAATCAGCACTAGAGAAAATACTCAAAGGGATTAATTACAAAAAAGAAATAATAAAGAAATGCCAGAACCAGAGAAACAATGATTTCCATGAAGCGAACAATTAGGCAAAGAAGAACAAACACTACCTCAAACAAATTAAAACTCAAAATGTTAGGAATTAAAACTCATTTCTCAATAATCACACTAAATATAAATGGCCTCAACTCCCCAATCAAAAGACATAAGGTGGCAAAATGGATTAAAAATCACAATCCATCTATATGCTCTCTTCAAGAAACACACCTTACAAGTAAAGATACTCACAAACTAAAGCTGAAGGGATGGAGCAAGGTAATCCATGCTAATGGAACACGAAAATAAGCAGGAGTAGCAACTATGATATCAGACAAATTAGACTTCAAACCTAAATTTATCAGAAGAGACAAAGCAAATAATTTCTTATTGGTGAAAGGAACAATCCTGCAAGAAGATATAACAATAGTCAACATTTATGCCCCAAACATAGGTGCAACCACTTTCATAAAAGAAACTCTTTGCGACATTAAGTCACACATAGATCCCAATACGATAATATTGGGAGACTTCAACACACCTCTCACACCACTAGATCGATCTTCAAGACTAAAGGTCAGTAAAGATGCCTCAGACCTAAAGAACACCATAAACCAAATGGACGTACTAGACACATATAGAATATTCCACCCCACTACAGCTGAATTCGCATGTTTTTTCAGCTGCTTATGGAACCTTCTCTAAAAGAGACCATATATTCTAGGCCACAAAGTGAGTACTAGCAAGTTCAAAAAATGTGATATAATCCCCTGCGTCTTTTCAGACCATAATGGAATGAAACTAGAAATCAACTATAAGAAGACCCAGAGAAATCTCATAAACACATGGAGAATGAACACCACACTGCTGAATGAGGTATGGGTCATAGAAGAAATAAGGGGAGAAATTAAGAAATTCCTAGAAACAAATGAAAACAGAGACACAACATATCAAAATCACTGGGACACTCTGAAGGCAGTATTAAGAGGAAAATTTATAGCACTGAGTGCTCACATAAGAAGAACAGAACATCACCAAATAAATAACCTAATGACACACCTCAAAGCCCTTGAAAAATAAGAACAGTCTAACCCCAAAGCCACTAGAAGACAGGAAATTATTAAAATCAGCAGAAATCAATGAAGTAGAGAATAAAAAAGCAATACAAAAAATCGACAAAACCAAAAGTTGGTTCCTTGAAAAAATAAGATAAACCACTAGCCAACCTAACCAAAAGAATGAGAGAATCAACCGAAATTACTGAAATAAGAGATGAAAAAGGTGATATTACCACTGACAATGGGGAAATCCAAAGGATTATCAGAAACTACTTTGAAAAACTATACTCCAACAAAATGGAAAACCTGGAAGAAATTGATAAATTTCTAGACACGTACAACCTTCCTAAGTTGAATCAAGAAGACATAGAAAATTTAAATCAACCAATAGCAATCAAAGAGATTGAAGCAGCAATAAAGAGCCTACCATCAAGGAAAAGCCCAGGTCCAGATGGTTTTCCAGGTGAATTTTGTAAAACCTTTATAGAAGAACTAATCACAATACTCCTCAATCTGTTCCATGAAATAGAAACGGAACCCTCCCAAATACATTCTATGAAGCCAACATCACATTCATACCAAAACCAAATAAAGACAGCTCAAGAACAGAAAACTACAGGCCTATATCATTGAGGAACTTGGACGCAAAACCTCTAAACAAAATACTAGCAACGTGCATTCAAAACCACATCAAGAAAATCATACACCATGACCAAGACGGGTTTATTCCAGGGATACAAGGCTGGTTCAGCATACGAAAAGCAATCCATGTAATCCACCACATAAACAGAACTAAAGACAAAAATCACATGATCATTTCAATAGACGTTAAAAAAGCATTTGACAAAATCCAACACCCATTCATGATAAAAACACTGCATGATAAAAACATGGGGAAGGGGGGAGATGGAGAGGCAGCTGGGGGGGCACCAAGCACTGGGTGCATGTACCCATAAAATAATAATAAATAAACAAATTAAATTAATCATTTTAGTGTGTGTGTGTGTGTGTATGTATGGCACTGGGGATTGAACTCGTGGCATTCTACCTCCCAGCTACAGCCCCAGCCCTGTTTTATTTTTATTTTGAAATAGGATCTCACTACGTTGATGAGAATATCATTCCTTGCTGAGGCTCTCCCTGAACCTGCAATCCTCCTGTCTCAGCCTCCCAAGTACTGGGATTATAAGCGTGTGCCAACATGTCCAGAAAAAATTAATTTAAAAAATAAAACTAAATGCAATGTGGGATCCTACTTAAGATCATGAACTAGCAAAAAGACAGTGATATAACTATAGAAATTTGAAAAAGACATATAGGTTACTTAACAATATTGTGCCAGTGTGACTTGGTGTGATCAATGTTCTATGCTTAATGTAAATATTGGTGGAAGATGGGTGAATGGTATATGGAAATTCCTTATATTATTTTTGCAACCTTTTTCTAAGTCTGAAAGTATTTCCAAATAAAAAGTTTTAAAAATTATTATACTCCTGGTGCTTATAATCTAAATAACATTATTTGGAACTTTACTTTCTTTCTTCTTAGAATACAAAATTTACCTCTTCAATAAACACTGAAGGATTAAGCATTCCCAAATATTAAATTACTTTAAAGTTTTAAAGAGTTCAAATCGTAATAGTCATAGTAAAATCTGCTCATTTCCCCTTCATTGATAATTAATGACTTTTTTTCTCTTGCATTGTTCTTTTTTTTTACCTTAGTCTATTATTTATTTATTTATTTATTTATTTAATTGGTACATTGTAATCATATATCTTGATGGGTTTTAGGGCAGTAGAAGTATACATACCTACATTGGTCAATTAGCCCTCCCCCAATTCCCACCCCCATTCCCTCCCCCTTCCCTCCTTCTCTTGCTTAGCATAGTAGTTGACATTGATAAATTTGTGTATGTACAACCTGTGCATTAGGGTGTTTTCCTCTTCCCCCCTCCCATCTCCCTCAGTTAGGTCACCTTCTTTACTCATCAAAGGTTTTCTCTTTGTCTGGAGTCCTTCCTATGCCCTATTCTCCCTAGTTTCCGCATATTAGGGAGAGCATCCAACTTTTCAGTTTTTGTGCCTGACTAATCTCACTAAGCATAATGTTCTCTAATTCTATCCATTTTCCTGCAAATGACGTAATTTTGTTCTTTTTTATGGCTGCATAAAATTCCATTGTGTACATATCCTATAGTTTTGTAATCCATCCATCTGTTGATGGACATCTTGTCTGGTTCCATAGTTTGGCAATTGTGAATTGTGCAGCTATAAACATAGATAGGCATGCATTAGTCTGGTAATTTGTCTTCAATTATTTTGGGTAGATACCTAGAAGTGATATTGCTGGTTCATATGGTAGGTTCATTAACAGTCTTCTGAGGATCCTCCACACTGTTTTCCAAAGTGGTTGCACTAATTTGCAATCCTACCAACAGTGTGTTAGAGTGTGTTAGATTTCTCCACATCCTCGCCAACATTTGTTATTTGTGTTTTTAATAATTGCCATTCTACTTGAGGTTAGGTAAAATCTCAGGGTAGTTTTGATTTGCATCTCTCTGACTGCTAATGATGTTGGATTTTTTTTATACATTTGTTGGCCATTTGTATTTCTTCTTTTGTGAAGTGTCTATTTAGTTCACTTACCCATTTTTTGATTGGGTTGTTTGTGTTTTTAGCGGTGAGTTTCTTGAGTTCTCTCTATATTCTAGATATTAGTCCTCTGTCAGAGGAGCAGCTGGCAAAAATCTTCTCCATTCTGTCAGCTCTCTGTTGAGGTTCTTTTTTTTGTGGTACTGGGGATTGAACCCACAGGCATTCTAACTCCAAGCTACACCCTCAGCCCTATTTTTTATTCTTTTTTTGAAATAGGGTCTCACTAAGTTGCGGACAGCCTCACTAAGTAGCTGAGGCTGGCTGCAAAGCCAGATCCTCCTGTCTCAGCCGCTCAAGTACTGGGATTACAAGTGTGCACCACCACGCCTGGCTCTGTTGAGGTTCTTGATAGTTTCCTTTGCTATGCAGAAACTCTTCAGTTTAATGCAATCCCACGTATTGATCCTCTTTTTATATTTATTTATTCATCTATTTTGCGGTACTGGGGATTGAACCCAGGGGCATTCTACCTCCAAGCTACACCCCCAGCCCTAATTTTTATTCTTTATTTTGAAACAGGGTCTCACTAAGTTACAGAAGGCCTCACTAAGTAGCTGAGGCTAGCCAAAACCTGGATCCTCCTGTCTCAGCCTCCCAAGTACTGGGATTACAAGCATGCACCACCATGCCTGGCTATTGATCCTCTTTTTAACTTCTTGTGCCTTTGGGGTTTTGTTGAAGATTTTGCCTGTGCCTATGTGTTGAAGAATTGGACCTATGCCCTCTTCAAGTAGCTGCAAGGTGTTTGGTCTAATTTCCAGGTCTTTGATCCATCTTAAACTGACTCTTGTGCAGGGTGAGAAAGTGGGGTTTATTTCCATTTTTCTGCATGTGGTTAACCAGTTTTGCCAATACCATGTGTTGGAAAATCTTTTTTCCAGTGTATGCTTTTGGTTCCTTTTAAAAAATCAGTTGGCTGTAAGTGTGCAGATTTGTTTCTGAGTCTTCTATTCTGCTTCATTGGTCTATGTGTGTGCTTTTGTGCCAATACCATGCTGCTTTTATTACTGTGGCTCTGCATTATAGTTTGAAGTAAGGTGTTGTCATGCATTCTGTATGGTTCTTGTTGCTGAGATCTACTTTGGCTATTCTGGGTTTCTTGTTGTTCCAAATGAATTTAAGGACTGATTTTTCTGTCTGTGAAGAATGACCTTGGTAACTGAATGGGTATTGCATTGAATCTGTAGATCACTTTTGGAAGAATGGTCATTTTGATGACATTTATTCTGCCTATCCAAGAGAATGGCAGGTCTTTCCATTTTCTAAGATCGTCTCCAATTTCCTTTTTTCAATGTTTTATAATTTTACTTGTAGAGGTCTTTTACATCCTTGGTTAGGTTTATTCCTAAGTATTTTATTGTTCTGGGGGATATCGTGACCAGAAATGTTTTCTGGATTTCTTTTTCAGCAGATTTATGGTTGGCATATAGAAAAACTTCTGATTTTTTAAGATTGATTTTGTATCCAGACACTTTGCTGAATTTGTCAATCAGTTCTATAAGCCTTTTGGTTGAGTTTGTTGGGTCGCCTAATTGTAATATCATGTCATCTGCAAATAGTTTCAGTTCTTCTTTTCCTATTTGCACTCCTTTGATTTCCTTCTCTTGCCTTACTGCTCTGGCTAGAGTCTCTTGTACTATACTGTAAAGGAATGGTTATAGTGGACATCCTTCTCTTGTTCCTGTTTTTAAGGGGAACTCTTGTAGTTTTTCCCCATTCAACATGATGTTGGCTGTGGGCCTATTGTATATTGCCTTTATGATGCTGAGGTATGTTCCTTCTATTCCGATTTTCTATAGTGGTTTTAACATGAATGGGTGTTGGATTTTGTCAAATACTTTTTATTGTTTTACCCCTGAATGTCACCTGTTCTTTTGTTTTTGCTGCTTTTAAGATTCTTTCTTTGGCCTCTATGTTGGTCATTTTATTACATGGTCCGAGGAAGGCCTTCTGTGATCTTGTCTTGATGGTGTTCTGAATGTATCCTGTATGTGGATGTCCAAGTCTTTTTCTATGTTTGGAAATTCTCTGAAATTATTTCTCTGAAGAGGTTTTTGACACCATTGGTTTGTGCTTCTAGACCTTCTTCAATGCCTATTATCCATAAGTTGTGGCGTTTCATGTTCTAAATTTGTTGGATGTTCAGGTCGTGTTGTTTTATTGTCTTCTCTATATTGTTAACTGTGTTTTCAGTTTTGAATGAACTGTGATACTCTGTTTTCCATGTGGTCTAGCTTGCCAGAGGTGGTTTCTATTGCAGTCTTTAATCCATTTATTGACTCCTTCATTTCTCTCAAAGCCTGTTTTTGGTTCTTCCTTAGGGGTTCAATTTCTCTATTGATATGTCCTTTCTTTTCCTGTACACTTTTTTGAGGCCTTTTATCATATTGAAGATAAAGATTTGGAATGTTCCTTGTGGTATTTGCTGAAGATCAGTATCGGTGATCTCCCTTGTTGAGTTTTGGGAGTTTATTGTTTCTTCGCTGTTCTTCATTCCCATATTTTCAGAGTTCTCGGTTTTGTATTTCTGTTGTCTTGGCATCTTCTTCCTCTTTGTGTGTGAGTTGTGTCTATTTGTTATTTCTTTATAATAAGGTCTATGCTGAGGGTACATATTTGTCTTTACCAGACTGTCTCATATAATAAAACTTTTGAGTTTGTCCCCCTGAGCCTCTTTAACTAGATATAGTTCTTACTGCAGGCAAATAGGAGTCTCTGCTTGGTTGCAGGCCGCTGAACTCTCCAGGCCCAAACTCCGTAGGGCCAGAGACTATGATGTTCTGTTCAGAGACTGCAGCCTGCTGGATGGGATTTAATGCCCCCCACACACTGCCACTGCTCTGCTGATTGTGAGCCTGTGGAACTATAGAGTGCTTACCTTCAGCCTCTCTGACCAGTGGGCTTAAGCTCAGCAGGACCAGCGACTGCTGTGTTCCAAGCTTGTGGCCCAGTTCGCTTAGCTTTGATGGCTACAAAGCTGATCTGCTGGTCACAGTCACGTGGAGCACTGTCAGTCACTGGTATGCAGGCATACCAGGCTCAAACTCTGCTGGCAGAGAGGGTTGAGTTCCCAGACTGCAGCTATGATCACATGAATCTTTGCTGGCCCCTGGTCTCCGGCCTCCCTGCTTTCAGGGCCCAAGCTCTGGCAGGGACAGATTGTATAGTTCTAAGCCAGGGGCTTGGGAAGCTCAGTTATTTAGCCCCGGGGACACTACTGCAGCTCTGGCCAGCTGCAATTATGTGAGCCCTTGTTGGCCTCTGGAGCTATAAATTCATGACCAAGCATGAATTTATAGCTCTCCAAGCCTGCATCTCGGTAGACTGAGTTATTTTGCCCCACAGACACCAATGCTGGCTGATCCCTGTGGTGATCCCTGGAGACCCTGCAAGGGCTTGGCAAACTGCGACTCTAGTGCTCTCCTGCCTGAATGTTCCTAAGGGGATGTCTGCTTATTCACGTTTCTGTTCTGTCCGACTGTAGCCCCCTGACACCTCCACAGGGGTGATGTACAAACTCACAGATCAGGCGAGTCTGTTCGTTGCCACGCAAGTCCCTGTGGCTGCGCAGGGCAATCTCCTGCTAGGACAGCTTGTTAATTCATGGTCTTGATGAGTGCCACTCAGATCCCTGCAGGCAGAGATGGGTTCAGCTGCAGTCTCAGGATCTAGCTAGGCTGTCTGAGTAGTTCGGACTTTGTTGAGTGTGGAGAGAAAAATCGACTGCTTTTGATGATGATCTGTAGTCGCTGGCTTCACAAGAATCTACTGCTTCTTTGCTGGAGGTCTCTGGGAACTGTGGTGCTGGTGTGGTCTGACCAAGATGGCACTGCGCCACTGCCACTCTCTGCTTACCAGGTGAGATGTGGGGAGCCCTTTACAGTCCTCTGCTCTCTCTGCTGCCTCCAAATCCGCTGTGCTTCGACTATCGTTATTTTGTTGAGTTTTAGCTACTTTACTTTCCTTGTCAAGAAGCAGTCTTCCTGCTGGTTGAGTTCCGAGTCTTGGAGTGCCTGAAACACACTGTCTCCCTCTATTCCACTATCTTTAATCCAAATTTATTTTTAACTGATACAGCAAAATATAAAAACAGTACGTATCAATGGGCTAACAATGATGTTTTGATGCATGCATGTGTGCATTTAGGTTTTATGTCTTCTTGGGCTCCTCCAATCAGGGACAGTTCCTTGGTCTTTATTTTTTGTTTTGTTTAAGAGAACTCTATATTTTATGCCAGTTATATAGGGTCAGTGTATTAAGACATACCTTGGGGAAAATATGGCTACTTTCTCAAAATTATAAGTTTTATTTTTGAATATGAAGTCCAACATTCATTAGATGTTTCTGATTCCCAAAATAACATTTTAGGATATGCCTTATTTTAGATTTTAAGTAACTGTATAATAAAATAACATCAGTAGGTCCAAAGCTGAAACACAAAGTTTGTATTTCTTTCTAACATAAAAGAAATGTTTTGCTTCTTTAGTATAGCTATGATTCCCAAATAGTACCAGGTACCTTAGTAAATTAACATGGGTGCCACACAATATTTAAAAATTTGAGAAAACATAGCCACAACTTTTGGACACCATACTGACTAATAATTTGAGGTAGTTTACATTTTCAGTACTAAATAACATTATATCCATTTCCATGACATCATGTCATTGTAAAATTTTCAGCAGTGTGATGAAAAGTAATGTGAAAGAAGCAGAGTGAAGGAAGAAATGATACTGATTCCAATGTTTGAGACCTTGTGCAGTGTCCACAGTTACTAGCGGTGATGACATAGATTATTCTTATGTTGCTTGGACCTAATCTTTGTTTTTTTTATGACCTCGAAACCATCAAAGAGTACTGGCCAGTTATTTAGTGCCCTTCTCAATCTGTCATTTTTGGAGGTACATGGTATTGATATGTCTTATTGCTGGTGATATTAACCTTGGTCACTTGGTTAAGGTGGTATCTACCACCTTCCCCCTTCATGTAGTTACTATTTTTCCCTTTGTAATCAATAAGCATCTTGTGAGGAGATATTCTGAGGTATGCAAATATTTTGTTCCTCATTATTCTCTTACCTACTAATTTTAGCACCCATTGATGTTTCTTGCCTCCAACAATTATACTCTGGTATATGCCAAAGGGACATTTTATAGTTCTATCATTCCTTCTATACTTATTAGTTGGAATTCTACTTCAATAAAGTCTATCCCTTTTCTCTTATTATATATTCATTTATTTGATTATATCAGCATGGAGTCATGGATATTCAATTTATTCAGTAGGTTATCATTCATTACTATTATTTGACCCCTAGTACCATGTTATCAGAATATCAGGACTCTTATAACTTCCAATGTACAATGAAATTCAACATTAAGCAAAATATTAAATTATTCTTACCCTCAGTGCCCTCAGTAATAAAATGGGAATAATATTTGTTTTGCTGTATATGAAATAGATAAAATGATGCATTGTAAAGTGTGTGCATTGTAACCACACATCATAATGAAGGTCAGTAATAGAGACATACATGCACGCAGCACTTGGTGAGCTTCCCCACAGATATCACCCTACTCCCTCCTTTTCCTCATAGATGATATTGAGATAGATATTGGTAATTTATTACTAAAAACAAGGAAACTGAAGTTCCATTTGTTAGACAAATGTTAATATTGTCATAATTTGGTTGCTAAATGCCTGTGGGTGGTCAGAGAACAAAGCCTCTTTTTAGGGGCAGGCTTGAGGGATAATTATTTTAGACCACCCACTTATTTCTGTAGAGAGGCGAAAGAATGAAGGTGGAGAGAACCAGGTGTATGGAGATCAGAGGTTCTCAGAAGAGAGCCAGAAGTGATCCCCACACACACAGAGCAGCATGCATTCTACATTCTGCTGTGTGTAATAAATTCTTTCTGAATTCCCAAGAATATTATGCAGTAGTAAAGCTATTTCTTTGAATATTAGTTTTGAAAACTCCCTTGATTCATAATAACAAAGTATATTGCCAAATTAAATGTGGCTTTAAAAACAACAGTGAATTATTTTTTTCCTGTACCTTAAACTGTTGTTTGATTTGGGAATGTTATCTCTGGTATACTTTATTAAGAATGTGTGAAGCACACAAAACCATATGGTGTTGTGAATGCTATTACTCTTGGCTCCCCCCTCCCCAGTTTTGCTTTGTGAATCATTTTAGGTACCTATGACAATACTTTGTGTACAAGTCCTTGATGTGACTTTTTCTCATTAAGTTTCTGAATCAATACATATATCACTGCCCAAGATCATTTGTTCCTCCATCCTGTTTGCTATAGGAATTTAGAGGATCTATTGAATGCTAAATTTGTGATTTAAGTTGGTTTTTTTCCTCCCTATCTTTGGGGATGAAGGTTTTGTTTCTTCCTGTCACAACAATCGGGCAAAAAATAGTAGACTAAGCTGCTAAGTAGGTCGACCTCCCTGAGCACTGTGAGGTGGCAAATTCTAATGAGATTGCCTGACTTCAGCAGTTATCAGTGATGGGAACAGAGAGTAGAAATAGCAGTATTTGAACTTCAAATATCCAAGGAAGAATAAACGAGTTTCCATTTTATTCAACATTTGTAACTGAGGAAGTAGATTTCACACCATTGTGTTTTTTTCTATATTAAAGAATATGGTCAAATAAAATCATGAAACCAGAGTGAAACAAAGAACAGATCACAGTGATGATTATATTAATGGATTTTAAGCTATTTTAGTTGGAATGTTTTGTGTTCTGTAATACAGTAAAAGATTAGAAATACACTTGCCTCACTGTTGTGTATGTACATAAAAGCTAACAGGAGGCATTGAAGCTATTAAGGGATGCCATTTTTCCAATTACTTTGAGGATGGACATCCCCCAAAGGGATTTGTAAAATCCACTGAGACATCAAATCAACAAGAAATGCTATGCCAGGCGTAGTGGTACATGCTTGTAATCCCAGTACTTAGGAGGCTGAGACAGGAAGGATCACAGGTTCAAAGCCAGTCTCAGCAACTTAGTGAGGCTGTCAGCAACTTAGCGAGACTGTTTCCAAATAAGAAATAAAATAGGTCTGGGGGTGTAGCCCGGAAGTAGAAGGCCTCTGGGTAACATCCTCAGTACCGAGGGTGAGGGGACAAGAAATGCTGTGAATGCACTTCAGATTTGGGCTTTTGCTTAGCTTTTTGTCTTAGCTTGGAATTTCATCTTTTTCTTGGTCCTTGGCTATTGACTTGTTTGCAGAATGGTGCTCAGCTGAATTCTCCCCCATGTTACTGCCCTACCAAGTACTTAAAACTCTCCGGGTGACAACAAGGACAGTGGGCACTATCATGAAACACCTATTAAGATGTTAGCACTTCTGAATTAATTGCTCTGATTCCATTTATTTATTTATTTTGTACTGGGGATTCAGCCAGGGGCTTTCTACCTTTGAGCCACACCCCTAGCACTTTTTTATTTTTTTTTATTTTGAAACAGGGTCTCAGTAAGTTGCTGACGGTCTCTCTGAGTTGCTGAAGCTGGCCTCTTGAACCTGGGATCCTCTGTCTCAGCCTCTCAAGTATTGGGATTATGTGCATGCACCATCTCACCCAGGTTCCTTTTATTTAATTGTACTGAATCAATTATGAGGGGCAAGTGTTAATGGAAAATGGTTTTCATTGCTGCAGAGCCCCATGGAGAATGTTTTTAAATAGCAAAATTAAATATTCACCAGAACTCCATTTGACCATTTGCTATCTAATGTAGCCCTTTGTGCTAAATCTTTCAGCTTGGTTGACAAAGAACAACAAGGTAGTTTTTAATAGTTTTTAATTAATGATATTGGAACCGAATATTTTTCACACTGGAGTTCCCTTCATATTTATTACCATTACCTCAGATTAGGCCCTCATTATCTCTCTCTGTTCACACACACACTGTGTGTGTGTGTGTGTGTGTGTGTGTGTGTGTGTGTTTGCTACTGGGGATTGAATCTAGGGGCATTCTACCTCTGAGCTACATCCCCAGCCCTATTTTATTTTGAAACCAGGCCTTGCTAAATTGCTGAGGGTCTTGCCAAGTTGCTGAGGCTGGCCTCGAACCTGGGATCCTCCTGTCTTAGCCTCCCACGTACCGGGATTTCAGGCATGCACCACCACAACTGACTCTTCATTATCTCTTGTCAGAGCTGTTTCAGTATCTGCCTGCTGATCACTTTTCTTCACTCTTTTTTTTTAGTCTGTACTGATATCTGAATAATCATTATAAAATACAAGTCTGATCAGATAATTTTCTTGCTTACAGTTTTTTTCCCTCCTTCCTTCTTTCCTTCCGCTCTTCCTCCCTTCCTCCTTTCCTCCCTTCTTCCCTTCCTCCCAGGCTGGTCTACTACTGAGCTACATCTCCAGCCCTTTTTTAATTCTTTTAATATTTTGAAATAGGGTCTCACTAAGTTGCTGAGACTAGCCTTGAACCTGCGATCCTCCTTTCTCAGCCTCCCAAGTGCTGGGATTATGTGTGCTTTAATGACTCCCAGTTGCCTTAGGATCAAGTTTAGCTTTCTTAGCACAGAATGCAGGACCTTAATGATCTAGCTCTCTTGACTTTTCAGTCTTAACCCTACCACTGCCCCTAATTTTTTTTTTTTTTTGCGGAACTGGGTATTGAACCCAGGGGCATTCTACCTCAAGCTACACCCCCAGCCCTATTTTTTATTCTTTATTTTGAAATAGGGTCTCACTAAATTGCAGAGGGCCTCACTAAGTAGCTGAGGCTGGCTGCAAACCTGTAATCCTCCTGTCTCAGCCTCCCAAGTACTAGGATTACAAGCGTGCGCCACCATGCCCGGCTTTTTCCAAATGTTTTTTGATTCCCTGAAAACTACAGGTTTCCTTCTCATTTTTTAATGTTTCTCTGCCTGCCATGTTATTGTCTTATTAACAAGTTTCTAGTCGTGCTTCTAGACACAATTTAAACTTTTAAAAATCTTTTTATTATGGATATTGTCAAACGTACACAAAAGCAGAGAGTTTAATATAGTGAACCCTTATGTATCCATCACCCAGCTGTGTAGTATAAACATTTAGCAAATCAAACTCAACATTGTTTTTTCAAATTAATCTCTGTTTGAGTCTTCCAGAACTTCCCTAAGCAAAGTAAACCACTCCTTCCCTGTGTTCTCCTTAGCACCTTGATCATCCTGCTCTTGGAAGGCCTGTAAATTGATGTCATTACTTGTTTCTTCCTCTAGTTCATAAATCCCTTAAGTATAGGTACCAAGCTCTTTCCCCCTGTTGTTCTCTATGCCTAACATAAATACTGACACATAATAAGTGTCTAATGAATATGAATGAAAGTGTTAAACCAATTTCATACCTTCTTCATCTCTACTTGCTATCACCCTTTTCTCTTTGCTTCCCAGAAACACATATATAAAAAATGTGTTCCCCCAAAGAAGCCAGATAGAAAAGAGCATATGTGTGAATGCATTCCCTGTGTATGTGTATATTTTCCTCTCAAGAAAAGGCTGAACTAATCTATGATCATAAAGTCAGAATAGTGCTATTGTGTTTGGTGGCAGGTGAGGTGGTGCATGTTGACTAGAAGAGGTCATGCATGAAGGAGCCTTCTGGGTTCTTGAAGTGTTTTCTCTTGGTCTAGATGATGGTTAAACATGTATAAAAATGTATTAAGTGGTAAAGTTAAGATTTGTGTATTTTTCTGTAAGTTGTATCTCATTTAAAAATGTGTAATAAACTCTGTTCAGTTTTTCTTTCTTGCTAGTACCACTGTTTTCTTGACTACCCAAATTAGAAAACTGGGAGCTACTCCAGACTCTTCCTACTCCCTCCTCTCACCTGATGAGTACATTATATAAAGAGCACTTGAAGCCTTCCCTTCTTATTCATCCTCAGCACCTCTGACCCCAGCATATAGACCAGCTCATGGACCGGCCCACTTTGTGTGAGGTGTCCTCCTGGTCTTACGAGTTGAGGGAGGGAGTCATATGGCTCACTACCCACTTAACAGCACTTGTGGGTGAGACTTGGCCCAAAGGATCTGTAGTTTGGGAAGACAGTGATTCACCTTGCTAATACAGCTTATGTGAGATTTTAAGTCATGTCATTTTTAGTACCTAAATAACTATCCATGTGAGTGAAGTATGATATTTGAAGTAAAAAGAAAACCCCAAACACTGTTTTTTCTAAGTGTATATCTTATTGTGATACATTCTTGAGGGTGTGATATTGAATCTAGTCAGGTAAATGTTAATTGAAGTTTAAAAGAAAGTCTGGTGATGGTATAAACAAAACGGTGGTCCATCTTTGCAGTACTACCCAGCAGTATAAATAAATGGACTACTGATACATACAGCAGCATGGGTGAATCTTATGTGCATTTGCAAGCCAAAGAGCCATACTTAAAAAGTATGTACTGTGTCACACCATCTACTGACATTCTAGAATGCGAAAACCATAGGGGACAGAAAAAGACAAGTGATTGACAATGCTGTGGGTAGGAGTAGAAGTAGGGTTTATTACAAGGAGTAATTTGGGGAGATTATGAAATGTTCTTTATCTTATTATGGTGGTGGGAACACAATTGTGATTATGTGTTAAACTCAGGACTGTGCACTAAAAAGGGAAAATTTTACTGTATGTAAATTGTACCTTAATAAGTTTGACTTAAAATTTTTTCCCATCTTAAGGATATAACTAAAATGTGCAGAGAAAAAAATTATATGATACATGGGATTTGCTTCAAATTTCCCTGGCAGTAGAGGTAGAGATGAGATGAAATTGACTATGAAGGAAGTGTAAGTACATTAGAGGATGAGTACATGGGTGTTCATTTTATTATTTTCTCTACGTGATTGAAATGCCCTATAATTTTTATTTTGTTTTGTTTTGTTGCAGTACTTGGAATTGAACCTATGAGTGTTCTACCTCTGAGCAACAACCCCAGCCCTTTTTATTTTTTATTTTTTATTTATTTTTTTATTTTTTTATTTTTTTTGCGGTACTGGGGATTGAACGCAGGGGCGTTCTACCTCCGCGCTACGCCCCCGGCCCTATTTTTTTATGCTTTATTTTTGAAACCGGGTCTCACGAAGTTGCAGAGGGCCTCACTAGGGAGAGAGAGAGAGAGAGGGACAGGGAGAGAGAGAGAGAGGGAGAGAGAGAGAGAGGAGAGAGGAGAGAGAAATCTCGTGCGCCCGCGCATGCGCGATGAGGTTGGCCGCGAACTCGGATCCTCCGGTCTCCGCCTCC
>PVJS01032557.1:0-22703 GCA_004027185.1 Glis glis | reverse complement strand
AAAAAAAAAAAAAAAAAAAAAAAAAATTTTGTTGGTACTAAGGATGAAACCCAGGGGTGTGCTACCTCTAGGCTATAACCCCAGCCTATTTTATTTTTTATTTTGAAACAGGGTCTCACTAAGTTGCTGAGGGCCTCACTAAGTTGCTGAGGCTGGCCTGGAACCTGCAATCCCTGTGTCTCAGCCTCCCTAGTGCTGGGATTACAGGCTACCATGCCCAGTTTATTTATTTATTTTTGAAACAAGTTTCCATAGGTTGCTGAGTCTTGCTACATTGCTGAGGCTGGCCTGGAACCTGCAATCCCCCTGTCTCAGCCTCCCAAGTACTGGGATTACAGGCATGCATCACCGTGCCTGGTTTACCTTAATCTATCATCAGTTTCCTTGGCTGTCAAATGGGAGCAGTGACAGTGCCAGGTTGGAAAAGGGGTGGGGACTAAGGTTTATGATGCAAGAAAGCGCCTGGCCTAGTGCCTGGCATACAGTAAGGACCCACTGTTACCGTTGTCATTGTTTTCTACATGATTCTGTCTGTCTTTTTTCCTGCTCTTCCTTAGCTCCCTAGTCCCACCTGCCTCTCAGGGACATCTTCCCTTGCCCCACTCACCTTCATCGCTGCCCATGAATGACCCTCTGGGAGACTCAGGGATTCCTTCCCAGACTTTGATGTTTTTGGGGTACTCGCTGTCCACTGCCCTGAACTCCTCGTTGAAACGGTAGTACCTGAGGGAGGGGCAAGGAAGGGAAGCAGTCAGACACTGGGTATGTGCTCAGGACCCAGGATGGAATGCACCAGTGGGCAGGAGGGTAGCTGTGGACAGGGTGGGGGACAGGGGTTTTGAGTAATGAGGGCCTGCAGCTGAAAGTGGCGGAAGGAGGAGGTGGAAGGGAGGGCCCAGGCTGCAAGGAGCCACCAGCAGCACTTAATGACAGTGCCTGGCTGCTGGGGTGGAGGCACAGTGCTGGGGGCAGGAGGCGTCAAATGACCAGGTCTGAAATGGTGACCCGGTCACATCCCACTCACAAGGCACCCAGGGGAGGCTTTCCATTGCTAGGCAACAGCAGAGGCTCACTCAGCTCCTTCTCCAGGGAAACATCTTGGGGGAAAGTGGGGTGAGGGAATTTGGGGGTGGGAGTAGCAGTGGTTTCTGAGAAGAGGCCTGGGGTTAAGGGCTTGAGGTCTTACTTGTTTCCCCGGAAGAAGTAGGTCTTTCCGTTGGGCATCCAGAAGAGAGCGGCATCGATCTTGTCAGTAGGCAGCCCTCGGCCCAGCTCCTTAATGTGTTTGGGGTAGCCGGGTTCCAGTGAAGCCTCGTCAAACACCCAGTGCTTGTCTCCTGGGCAGGAGAGAAGGGCAAAATCTAGGTTCAATTTGGGCTCTAGGGTCTTTCCAGGAGTCAAGTGGAATCAGCTCCTCTGGGGAGACCCTCCCCGCTCCCGAAGACTAAGGTAGAATGCCTGATTACCTTTGAAGAAGACAAATTTTCCATCCTTCCTCTCATAGGCAGTGTTGATGGATGCAGGCAGGCCCCTCCAGAACTGGCCAATGGGCATTGGGTACCCATCCATCACCTGGTTATTCCTCACCCGCCAGAACCAGCGCTCCTGGAAGCCAGTCAGGGCATGAAGAGCACGTTCTGTCTTGTGGCTGAGTCCTCTTTCTTTAGTTCCCCCACTGCTTTTCTCCCTTGATTTTAATTTTCAGTCCTCCTGTTGCCATCTACACCCAGCCGCCCTGTCACAGAACCTTTCTGTCCCCGAAACCAGCCCGCTTCTTCCTCTCACCTTGAAGACAAACATCTCCCCTCGGAGCATGGCCACTGTGTCAAAGTTCCCATCACAGATGTTGGGCCCATAGGTGGGGTTTTTGGGCCTATCAGGGACAGAGGGTCGGGAAGTAGCCCTGGGTTGAGGGGGCATCTTGGTGGGTGACCCTGACTCACTCCCTGGGGAGAGAACAAGAGGGACACTTCAGAGTTCAGGGCAGAGGGGACAGGTAACAGACAGATAGGCAGATAGCACCCTTAGAAAGGTGTGGAAGGCCCATGCCTTTTGGGGGAGGCTGAAGCAATCAGCTGGGAAGTGACAGAGAAGGTGTTCTCAAAAGTGGGAGCTGAGGAGAGTCAAGTGTGTGTGTGTGTGTGTGTGTGTGTGTGTGTGTGTGTGTGTCAACCACAGGGCATAAGGGAGGAAAAATGCACAGACCAGAGAGACCAGGAGAGGACAAGGAGTTGAGAAGGAGCAGGTGTGGGTGTAGATTACTTGCCATAAAGTTGCTGGATGCCCCGGCGGTCATCATCAGGCAGCACGAAGTTCTCTGTTTCCATCCACTGGTAGAAGGGCGCCATGATGGCTGATGGGTCGTTGGAATGCTCGAGGCCCAGGGCATGGCCCAGCTCGTGCACAGCCACCAGGAAGACATCATTCCCTGGAGGGATCAGGATGGTGAGCCGCAGCCTAGGTCCCTTTTCCCAGGATCCCTGCCTTCAGTTTCACACACAAGCCTGCTGGTCATGTTTTCCACCCAAAGTAACCAAATCTTCAGGTCCAATTTCCTATCTGCTATCTAAGGCACAAAGCCAGTCAATACCCTCCTCTGGGTGGAGTGATAGTGCTCCACCCAGAGGAGGGTAAGACCTCAATCCCAGGAAGATCTACGTAAGGGAAGTGAAGGCCTCTATGGCCTCAGTTTCCCCCAGGAGCTAGCCATGATGTTTGCCTGGAAAGTAGGCAAGAAGGACGTTTGAAGTCTTTGATTGGAAAGTCAGTCAGGAGGGGAGGAGGGCCCAGGTACAAATAGCTCAATACAGGATTCCTTCTTTTTTTTAAAAATTTTTGTGGTTCTGGGGATTGAACCCAAGGGCATTCTATGTCCGAGCTACACCCCCAGCCCTATTTTTTATTTTTATTTTGAAACAGGGTCTTGCCAGGTTGATGAGAGTCTCACTACTAGCTGAGGCTGTCTTCGAACCTGTAATCCTCCTATCTCAGCCTCCCGTGTACTGGGATTACAAGCATGCGCCACCACACCTGGCTAGAAGACAGTTCTTTGTGGTCCCTTCTAGCCCTGAGATTTTAGAAAGACCCCCCGCCCCCAAAATGATTGGTGACTCTCCCCAGAGTAGTACCCCTTACTCACCATCTACGTCCTCATTCCGGACAGTCCAGGGCTCAGCAGAGTCAAAGTGGGTGTCCCCTCCAATGTTGGGGCCTGGGAAGTAGGCATGGGCCAGGAAGCCACCCTCACCATCAAAGGGTGTGCTGTCTCCATGGAAACCCTCAGCAAACAAGATCATGATGTCGGCCTGCTTCTCATGGCCTTCTCGGATGTAGGCATAGGGTACTTCTCTGAAGCGCAGAGGTGTGGCACTCTCCCACACGCGGAACGCCTTGCGAATGGCCTCGTATGTGGCGTACTCGCCCACCTTGGGGGTGTAATTCTGGATGCTGAGGTCCAGCCATGAAGGGAGAGGATGGGGATGTGTTAGTGTCACAAGGGGCACAAGGGGCAGAATTCTCCTTCCCTGCACTCTCCCGGGTCCCAACCTGCTCTTCCTGCTGCCTCGGGCCCCAAGAACTGAAGGCTTAGGAGACACTCAGGTTTTAGCTGTCTGCACCCTGATAGTTGCACCTTTCTCCAGGGTTATAGCCATTTTCTTCCCACTCCCCAGGAGGCTTTCCAGGAAGAGAGGGGAGAAGTGTGGGAGGTCTCTGCATATCACAGAAGGGTAGCAGATGGGAGAAAGGTTGCTGGACTGTTTGGACTCACCAGAAAGTGATCTCGTTATGCTGCCATTTGAGGCCCTGGATGGCGTAGCGCTTCCTTCGAACATTGGCCTTGATCTCAGCCCCAAACTTGTCTGGAACACCACAGCGGGGGCGCTTCATGGCCCTGGGGTGGGAGGATTGGGGTAAGTGCAGGGTATGAAGCAGAAAGGTCTCCTGGGGAGAGGGTGGAGGTCTACAGCAGGCCCTGGATCCTCGCCTCTGGCCCTGGCAGCAGTGTTGGGTGAGGCTCTGTGTCAATGTGGGGAAAGGCCAAGGTTGTGAGGTCAGGGTGAATATGAGAGTCAGGATCCTCATGTGGGGATGAGGTATGGGGGACAGGAGCCAGGCATTCAAGTGGTGACATATCTGGTGCTTAGTATGTCGGTGGGTGCCAGGCAGAACCCCTGCCAGGGTGGGGCACTTACTTCATGGTGTCTGCGTCAGCCTTGCCTGTCACTTGCAAACCGTAGAACCTCTGCATGGCAGCGATGGCGGCTGAGAGTGACTGGGGTGAGCGTTGTGTGTGGGTACGGAGGTCCCCGGGAGGCAGGTAGCCATACTGCTGCAGCCAGGCCTGTAAGGAGAGGGGTGTGGCTTGGAGCATTCCTGCCTGGCCCAGGGGGCGTATTTGCCTCCCCACAATCCCTGGCATAGGTGCCTGGCCGGGTGAAGAAAGGGGGACAGGCTCCCAGCCTGACTCTCGCCCTGGTCTGCAGGAACTCCCAGGATGACCTGAACTTTGGCCTAGGCTCCAGTGTGGCTTGTCCCCTTGGGGCTATGAACACAGACAGGGATAGGCACCCATTGCTCGAAACTGGCTATACCTCTCTTTTTTTTTTTTTTTGCGGTACTGGGGATTGAACTCAGGGGTATTCTACCTCTGAGCTACACTCCCAGCCCTATTTTTTTATGCTTTATTTTTTTATTTTTAATTTTTATGTTTTTTGCGGTACTGGGGATTGAACCCAGGGGCATTCTTCTACCTCCGAGCTACACCCCTGGCCCTATTTTTTATACTTTATTTTGAAACCGGGTCTCACGAAATTGCGGAGGGCCTAAGTAGCTGAGGCTGGCCGCGAACCCGGATCCTCTGGTCTCTGCCTCCCAAGTACTGGGATTACAAGTGTGCGCCACCACGCCTGGCCCTTATGCTTTATTTTTGAAACAGGGTCTCACTAAGTTGTGGAGGGCCTCAGTAAGTAGCTGAGACTGGACACGAACCTGGATCCTCCAGTCTCAGCCTCCCAAGTACTGGGATTACAAGCGTGTGCCACCACGCCCGACTTATATACCTCTCTTGAGAATGAGAGCCCAGGTGGTTTAACAGAGTTCTAGGATGTCTTTTCAAAGCTGCTATTCCTTCTGGTACTTTTCTCCTATGTGAGTGTTTCTTGCAAATTCAGCATGTCCTATAGGGAATGGGTTGTATCCATGACAGGTAGATGGGTGTGGTCAGGCTGAGAGGGCTCCACTGTTTGGCCCAACATGATGCTCTCCTGGGACAAAGGACTTTCAAAAAAAAGATTCCGGGCCGGGCGTGGTGGCGCACGCTTGTAATCCCAGTACTTTGGGAGGCGGAGACCGGAGGATCCGGGTTCGCGGCCAGCCTCAGCGCGCGTGCGCTCTCTCTCTCTCTCTCCTCTCTCTCTTTTTCTCTCTCTATCTAGTGAGGCCCTTCGCAACTTCGTGAGACCCGGTTTCAAAAATAAAGCATAAAAAAATAGGGCCGGGGGTGTAGCGCGGAGGTAGAACGCCCCTGCGTTCAATCCCCGGTACCGCAAAAAAAAAAAAAAGATTCCTTTTTTTTTTTCCGGGTACTGGGGATTGGACCCAAGGCTGTTCCACCTCTGAGCTACACCCCCAGCCCTTTTTATTTTTGGTTTTGAAACAGGGTCTTTGAAACAGCAAGTCTCAGTAGTTGCTGAGGCTGTCCTCGAACCTGAGATCCTCTTGTCTCAGCCTCCCAAGTACTGAGATGCCCACCATGCCCAGCTACAGATGAGATTCTTTTATTTAATTTTATTTTTTGGTATTGGGATTGAGCCCAGGGGTACTCTATCTTTGAGCTACACCCCCAGTCCTTTTTATTTTGAAACAGCCTCTCACTAAGTTGCTGAGGCTGGGTTCAAACCTATGATCCTCCTGTCTCAGTCTCCCAAGTATTGGAATTACAGGTGTGTATCACCTCGCCTGGATTCCCCCCAGCCCTTTCTATTTTGAAGAGAGTCTTGTTAAATTGCCCAGTCTCAAATTTGTGATACTCCTGCCTCAGCCTCCCAAGTAGCTGGGACTACAAGAGTTTGCCACAGTGCCCCGCTCCTGAGATCCTTTAAGAAAGGAGGGCAGAAAAGGAGCTGGAGCTGAGGCTGGCCGCTGACAGGAAGCTGGGGGCCTTTGGAGGTGATGAGCAGTCCTATGCAGCCATTCTTCCTATTCAAGCACAATCTGAATTAGGGCTTGGGACCTAAGGGCCCATTTAAGGTTCTCAGTGGAAGGAATGAGAGATAGGGTGGGGGTGGATTGTAATATTTTACAAGTGGTGACTGTAATATTTCAGGTATGTTGTGAATTGTTCATAATATAAAGGCTGGCAAAGTGCCTAAAATTAAAGCTAGGTTTTTGATGTTTGAAAGGTACACACACTGCAAAGCCCCACTGAGGAAAAAGTCAGCCTTTGTTGTAAGAACAAGTTATATACGGAATATGAAGATGCTTGGATTCTTTTATGGGGAGGTATGATCCAGACAGCTCTGGTCCTGGCTCCAGCTTTGCCTTTTTAGGGAGTCCAGAGGGGGCTGCAGATTGCCTAGGATGGGGACTTGGAGGGGAGGGGGCGGCAGCTGCTCTTGGTTGCTGCACCCTGTATCCATGGTTATTGGTTGGCTCTCCACATGGTCCTTCACCTCTAGGCCCAGGCCCTGGTGGGGGAGCAATGCTCTTGCATGGAGTCTGGGGGTGATTCAGGAGCAGCTGACTGGGGACCTGAGCCTGCAGGGGCAGGAATTGCAACATAGTTCTAGGAAGTGATCCCCCAAGGCTGACAGGAGGTAGGGCCTGAGATAGAAACAATCCAGCCTTTCCCCAGCCAACTGGCTTGGCCAGAACAACCCCCTAGCACCACGTGGCTCTGAGAGCCCCTCCTCAGGGAAACAGGAAGGAGTGAAGTTTAACCTCTGGTATACCAGAGGGGAGTCAAGCAGGGTGCTCCTGCCTGAAGCTGCTCTCTGGAAGCTGTAGGCTTGCCCTGACCTGTGCTGGATGATGCTACAGCCAGTGCCCTTGGGAGGCCTGCTGTGGCCTGTGCCCAAGTATGCAGGAAACTCCCTTTGCCCCTGGCCTCACCTGTAGGATAGATACAACCCAGGCTTCTGACACCTGTTAGGGAAGTAGATGCTTCAGGACTTTGGGAAGGCTGGGGAGTGGTCTACCCCTTAAGCTGCAAGTCAGGAGTACTGAGGCCAGGTCCCTCATCCCTCAGAGAAAGCTGAGGGGGATGCTCCTAGGGAAGGACTGCTGGGATGGTGGCAGAGGTGGGGACAATCCACTTCCAGTACTCTGAGATAAAAACCTCTCCTCTGCCCCATAGCCTATAGAGAAAATGGAGGCTGAGTCAAGAAAGGGACTTCCCTGGACTCAAGGGAGCCACAGGGCCTGGAAAGGAAGTGCCTCCATCCCTCTCCTCCTCCCAGGCCTCCCAGGCAATTTTCTTCCCTCATCTCTGAGGGGCAGGCTCTGAGCAAAGCAAGAACCACAGAGACTATGAGGTCGGAACCACAGAAGAGAGGACTCTTGTGTCTGCGGCTGGGTGGGGGGAAGGGTGGCCCGCCAGACAGGCCAAGGGGAGGAGAGGGCTGTCCTGGAGCTGGTGCAGGGCTGTGGAGGCCCTGTGGGAGGAACCCAGCTCCCTGAGGCCTGGGCCACCCCAGCTCTCCCTCCAGAGTGACCTGGAGAAGGAACAACTGTGTTGGGTCACAGGACTCAGTTGTCTGGCTTTGTCCTGAAAATTGAGAGATGCAAGGTATTCTCTTAGGGGAAAGTCAAGGGAATGCTTCCACTTTAGGAGCCCCAGAGAGGGTGGGGGATCTCTGGCTCCACAGCAGGCCCTGGATCCTAGCCTCAGGGCCTGCCCCTCCCTCCCTCCCTCGGCCTCCCACCCTTCTATGGCCCACGAAGCAAATGGTGGTTCTGGCACAGGGACGGCCCATGACCCACTTAAAACGGAGCCAGGACTGCTGCCCCTCCCCTAGGGGGCCTGGGGGGGCAGGGGAGGGAAAAAAGGCAGGGCGGTGAAGTTGGCAGCGGGCAGCCCCCAGATGCCCAGACTCCTTTTGTTAGGCGCTCTCCCCTTCGGGTTCGAAAGGGGGCTCCAGGACTGGGGAGACAAGCCTTCCTTCCTGACCAGCAGGCTTAGCCTCCAACCCCAGGGCAGATTTTTACTTTCCCTGGCCTCTGAGCCTACAGACCTACTCCTAGGGCCATACTTTTCCGTCCAGCCCCAGATCCCTTCAGGAACAGAGAAAGTGGGTTCTTCCTTCTGGAGAAGTTTCCTCCGGGGGTGGAACCAGGACTGGGACCAGGGCGCAGGAAACCAAATCCAGATCCCATCCCCCTTCTTGGGCCCTTCCCGGCCCCTCCCAACCGCACCCAGGCCCTCTCTGGGCTGAGTGGGTTGAGATGGCCCAAAATAAGAAGCTGATTAAATCCGTCTCCCACCTGCACCCCAAAATAAAAGAGAGAGAGAGGAAAAACTTCCTCAGACAACTCCCACGCGGCTTCCTCCAGGCCGGGTGGGCCCCGGTCAGGGATGGGGTAGGGCTGGGGGCGGGGGCGTCGGGGTCAGTTGAGACCCGGGCCCTCTCCCCACTCCCAGTCTCCTTGCAATTAACGCAGAAACACAATTAACAACAAAAAGGGCCTGAGGGCGCCGACGGGGGTGGGGACCGGGAGGCGGTGGCCGGCCGAGCCCCCGGCTCACAACGAGAGCTTTGTGTGTACGGAAGCGCGGCCAGCGCGCCCTCGACGCCCGGGCTCCGGGCGCGGACAGAGGGGTCCTCTCCGGGAGGCGGTGGGGCGCCGGGACGTGCACCCCGATCCCACCTGGCCGCCGGTGCGTCGGCGGGGGGCGCGCGGCCGGGGTGCGCGGGGCGCGCGGGCGCGAGAGCTCTGCAAAGTTGCAGACCAACAAATTCGCACATGACAAGGACCCACGACAGCGCGGGATTTGAGCGGAGTCCAAGTGTTTATCAGGCTCCTGACCGGTTCCAGAGCGGAGCGCAGAGCCCAGGGGAATTGGGGAGGGAGGTCGGCCCCCGCCGTAAAGTTCTTCCCGGGAAAGGGAGGAGAGGGAAAGAAAGTCGGTAGCGGCGGAGGGGGGTTGGTTGGAAGCAGGTAAAAGTTGGATCGACTTGGAAGTTTGGAGATGTGGAGGGAAAAGAAAGGGAGGGGGATCCAGCAGGCCGGAGCAGCCGCGAGCCTTCCTCTCCGAGCGGGGCTGTCCCCGCGGAGACCCCCGGACTCCGGGGAGGGCCAGAGGAGCTCACTTACTTCGGGGCTGAAGCTGCTGCTCTGGGCCGAGGCGAGGGAGGCGAGCGCGGTGCCGAGCGTGAGCAGGGGGAGCAGGAGGCTGCGCGGGGGTCGAGGGGCGCGAGACATGGTCCGAGACGTCGGGGCTGCGGCGGTGCGGGCTCCGCGGCGGGCCCACGCCCTGGGGTCGCGCCGCCGCTGGCTCCGGGCGCCTTTGTCTTCGGTAGGCACTGAATTTGGTTTCCTAGAGCGCTCTCGGCCCGGAGAAGAGGGAATTGTTCTTGAAAGTGCCTGTTTGCTCTTCTCTTCTCCGTTTTTTGATCTTTCTTCTGCTTAGTCGGCGAACTGGGTCGGGAGCCCTTTCTGCTCTCCTTTGGTCCCTCCCTCCTCCCGAAGCCTCTCCTCCGCCCCCGCCCCAATGCCCTCCTTTCCTGGTGGGGACGTGGTTGTTTCAGCCTGAATCCAATTACAGCCAAGAGCAGGGGAGGGGAAAAAAAAAAAAAAACAACCAAAGTTCCCTTTCTGTGGTGCAGGCTGCCATCTGCAGGGGTTAAGGCCACAGCCGACAATGGGGGCTGTGGGGGGACCCAGGGGACGGGATGTGGGAGACTTTCTCCCCCTAAGCATTTTTGGGTGGCTTGATTTCTGTGGTATTCAGCATTTGTCTCACCTCGGAGTGAGACACACCAAGAGGCTGGGTCGCTAGGGCCAACTATGAGCCCAGGGTCTAGGATGATGGTGGGGAGTGGCCCTCTTCCATGTCAGTAGAAAAAGTTGGGAAAAGGGGTATTTACTATGGGGTTGTCTGCTGGGACTTGACAAACCTTGCCCCCTCCTTCCCAATCCAAACTATAACAAAAGCCAACTACTGAACATCAAATACCACTACACTGGACCTGAGTCCATCCTGTAGCAAATTGAAAGGAGTGTGAAGCCATGGAATGTGGCAAAAAGTAAATCGAGTTTGGTGAAATCCTTGGAAAAGAAGGGATTGAGAGTTCCGACTTTGGGGTTTAAAAGTTCCGCTCTCTACACTGGAAAAGGAGGCAATTCTTTTAAGAGTAAAATTTCCTTGGGGCCTGACTGGACTCAAACAAAAGGTGAGGTATGCATGGAAGGGGGAGGGCAAGCTAAAGCTGAGGGTGAGAAAGGGAGACAGATAAGACCTTGAGAGCTAGATCTGGAAAAGCAGCACAAAGCAGCCCGACAGAGGCAGGAAAAGTGTGGGAGACAAAAAAAACTGGACCATCAGCGAAATCTAAGATCCAAGAATTGCATTTGGTCAGCGAGAGGAAGGAGGTAGTGGGGGGAGGGAGGGAGGGAAAGCAAGCACGGGAAGGAATAAAGGAGGGGGGACAAAAATTAGGTCAGGTAGGAAGCTCCAGAAATCCTAGGGACCCAGGCACTTTCATATATGTGGCAGAAAGATGTGAGTCCAGTGCTCTGTATTGGAAGGGGAACAAAGATTCTTTGCTCCCAGTATCCATGGGTGGGGTCATGATCAATAAAATGAAAGGCTTCTCAGGAACTGGGTGGCTTCCAGTTTGTGGGAGGTATATGGTGGACGTCAGATAGCTATCCCATAGTGACTGGGGGCTGAGCCCTTGAATAGGGGTGGGGACATGTAGGCCTCTCTTCAACCAACCTCTGGAATTCAGTCAGAACCATGGAGACCTCAGAACCCGACTCCTTTAACAGAACATGAAGACCCAACTTTGGCTCTTCCCTCATCAGTCCTCCCAGTGGGGGTATCATCCTGGACCATGTTATCTGAGCCTTAGGAAAACTGACACCAGTTGCTTGCCAAGAAAGGAACCTCAGGTGAAAAGTCTTTTTCATCAAAACATTTATTAGATGCCAACTGCACATGGCCGAGCTGTGTATGGGCTATTAAAGACTTAAGTTCCTGGTTAAAACCAGGAAAACTGCCATGCCCTGTTCATGTTCACAGAGCAGCGACTGCTCATAGCTGGGCCAGTCCTATGGCCTGCAAAGGAGGGGATAAAAAATCCCAGAGCAAGATTTGACTGAACTGGAATGGAGCCAGGGATGAGGGCACTGAGCCAAGTCTCCTAAGCAGAGGCCTTATAGCTTATTCTTCCAGGTATCTGAGCTCTTCTGCTCTGAAGATGAGTAAGAAACATAAAGGCTCTCTTCTGGCTGGGATGAGATATCCAGGTGATAGAAAAGGAAACTGGAGAAAGGCTGAGGAAGGGGAACAGGAGTTGCTTTTTATTGACTCGGAAGTGGGCTCTGCAGTGAAGCCCCTTTGGGTTTAAGAGAATTTTTCTTTTTCCTTTCTTCTTCCTGCAACTTCTGCTGTCTGAGCTGCCATGCCTGTAATCCAGCATCCATTTCCTGTGACAGCAGTACAACTCGTCTCTGAAACAGACAGGAAAACAGTGTGGATAACATCTGGGGCTTGAGCATTGCACTGTACATCCTTTTTCTCACAAAGTCAGAAGTTTCAGCTGGAAGTTGACACTGCTGACTGGGGAATAAGTAGCAGCAAATCCTGGTTGGGAAGCAGAGGGAGGTAGCAGAATGGGAGGCAGAATGCCTATTACTGGGAATGTCCCCCTCAATTCCTCCCTTCTCACAGTGCTAGGAACACACTTGGCTGTTAAAACCTTGTTATGCAGGTACATGTAAGCTTAGGTGTAACATAGCTCAAAACATTATGATTTAAATTTTCTCTCACAATCACACACGTAGCCCTGGTTGAAACTCTGGGCACTCACTGCAAATTTTTCCCTTTCGGCTTTTCTTCGAAGCTGGCCTTTCATTGGGGGAGCAGGGCGGCCATCTACAGACAGAAGTGAGAGAAAAGGCAAGTGTTAGAGATGGTCTGTAGCTGCTGGATGCGGCAGCCCATATCTGTAATACCAGTATTTGGGAAGCTGAGACAGTAGTATTGCAGGTTGGAGGCCAGCCTGGGCAACTTAGCAAGACCGCTTCAAAATAACAAGTAAAATAGGGCTGGGGGATCCTGCAGGCAGGAGCAGCCAAGATCCCGAGAGCCCTCCTTTCAGAGGTAAAAAGCCCCTGGATTCAATCCTTAATACTGCAAAAAGGGGGAGGGGGAGAAAGAGAGAGAGAGAGAGAGAAGAGGAGAGAGGGGAGAGGGGAGAGGGGAGAGGGGAGAGGGGAGAGAGAGAGAGAGAGAGGAGAGAGGAGGAGAGACAGACACTCTGAGACTGTAGCACCTTGTCCAAACTTTGTGACAGAAAGGAACAGAAGAATGACTCTAGCTCATCTCTTCCATTTCACAGCCACTGTAGCTTAATTCTAAAGTAAGTCCCTCATCTTCAGGGTGAGGTATGAGAGACCCACCAAAAATAAGTTCTTAGGCCATGTTCCTACTCTATTTCACTCAACCCCAATTAGCCTAGAATTCAAGGTAATCTACAATGCTACACCACTGTTTTACCTTGAGAAACCCTACAATCAACACGAGTCTTTGCTAAATTCTGTCCTACTCTACAATGGAGTGCCCTCTTCTACTTTCCTTCAAGCCAAATCCTCATCCTTAGTCCCCTCATGTCCTTTCCCTGGAAATCCTTCTCGTCATTGCACACAAACATGCTCGCTCTCTCTCTCTCTCTCTCTCTCTCTCTCTCTCTCTCATTTTGTGGTACTGGGGACTAAAAACGGCCAGAAAAAAAGGGGGACCTTGTTGTGATGCTAGTTCTCTGTCTTGAAAGAAGTGCATCTCAGCTGGGTGCATGCTTGTAATCCTAGTTCTTGGAAGGTTGAGAAAGGAGGATCACAGGGTCAAGGCCAGCACCTGGTAACATAGCAAAACCCTGTTTCAAAATAAAAAATAAAAAGGGCTAGGAGTAACCGGGCGTGGTGGCGCACGCTTGTAGTCCCAGTACTTGGGAGGCTGAGACCAGAGGATCCGGGTTCGTGGCCAGCCTCAGCTAATTAGTGAGGCCCTCCGCAACTTTGTGAGACCCGGTTTCAAAATAAAGGATAAAAAAATAGGGCCGGGGGTGTAGCTCTGAGGTAGAACACTCCTGGGTTAAATCCCCGGTACCGCGCAAGAAAAAAAAAAAAAAAAAGGGCTAGGAGTGTAGCTCAGTGGTAGAATGCTCCGGTTCAATCCCCAGTACCACACACACACACACACACACACACACAAAAAGTGCATCTCATTTAATATTCATCTATTTGCCTTTTGACATTTATTGTACTATTGCTTTTAGCATTATTTAGCTATTTCAGATCCTTTTGAAAAGGGGCAGAATACTGAAACATTAATTTTTAAAATGTCCATGCTTTGTTTTCTCAGCCAGATTTTATTTATTTATTTATTTATTTTTTTTTGCAGTACTGGGGATTGAACGCAGGGGTGTTCTACCTCCGCGCTACACCCCGGCCCTATTTTTTTATACTTTATTTTGAAACCGGGTCTCACGAAGTTGCGGAGGGCCTCACTAAGGAGAGAGAGAGACAGAGAGAGAGAGAGAGAGAGAGAGAGACAGAGAGAGAGAGAAAGAGCTGAGGCTGGCCGCGAACCCGGATCCTCTGGTCTCCGCCTCCCAAAGTACTGGGATTAAAAGCGTGCGCCACCACGCCCGGCTCTCTCAGCCAGATTTTAAATTCCTTCAAATTAGGGACTACATTGCTAGTTTTTGCTCTTTGTAGTATAGTATAGGCACATAAGCACATTAATAAAACTTCCATAAATATCTGCTGACCTGCTAAAAATATATAGAATCTAATTTCAAGTAGTTAATAATGGAGATGAGGAGAAAGGACACTTACTTTCTACAAAGAAATAAACAGAGGGAAAATTCTGCCCAAAAGGTTGAAGGCAAGAAAGGGGATGCAAGACAGGGAATATAGCTCAAGTGGTAAAGCACCCCTGGGTTCAACCTGGGTAATACACACACACACACACACACACACACACACACACACACACACACGAAAATATAATTCCAAGCCGGGCGTGGTGGTGCAAGCTTGTAATCCCAGTACTTGGGAGGCAGAGACTGGAGGATCCGGGTTGGCGGCCAGCCTCAGCTACTTAGTGAGGCCCTCCACAACTTAGTGAGACCCAGTTTCAAAAATAAAAAAGTATAAAAAAATAGGGACAGGGGTATTGCTCGGAGGTAGAATGCCCCTGGGGTTCAATCCCTGGTACCGCAAAAAAAAAAAAAAAAAGAAAATATAATTCCAGTCTTTCTTTTTTTTGGTACTGGGGGTTGAACTCATGCGCATTCTACCTCTGAGCTACACCCCAGCCCTATTTTATTTTTATTTTGAAACAGGTCTCACTAGGTTGATGAGAGTCTCACTACTTGCTGAGGCTGTCCTCAAACCCGTGATCCTCCTGCCTCAGCCTCCCAAGTACTGGTATTACAAGCATGCACCACCATGCCCAGCTACTTCCGGTCTTTCTAATATTCCATACTACTACAAAGAGATCCCAGGCTTCCTACATTAGATAACAAGTCGAAAACATTTCAACATCCTCCTCAGTCACAACCATCTGAATAAGCAGGCTTATCCCCCTAGAGAATCCAAGAGTATTAACAAAGGAGGCCAACTCCAGTTGTAGTCCCAGCTTTTCACCTCTGTAGGCCTCTATTTTCCTACCTGTTAACTGGAGTCTCTATATAAAGTGGGGAGTGGTCCTCCCTTTGGGAGCTAATATCTTTTTTTCCCCCGCGGTACTGGGGATTGAACCCAGGGGCTTCTACCTCCGAGCTACAACCTCAGCCCTATTTTTTATTCTTTATTTTGAAACAGGGTCTCACTAAGTTGCAGAGGACCTAAGTAGCTGAGGCTGGCCGTGAACCTGTGATCCTTCTATCAACCTCCCAAATACTGGGATTACAAGCGTGCACCACCACGCCCGGCTTTGGGGCTAATATCTTCTCCCCTCTATGTAAAGGGAAAAGATTTTTTTTTCTGAAGGGAAAAGACCATCCTCAATCTTTTATTGGGGGAGGGGCACTGGAGATTGAACCCAGAGGTGTTGTACCTCCGAGCCACACCCCCAACTCTTTATTTTGAAGAGTCTAAGCTGCTGATGTTGGTCTCAAACCTGCAGTCCTCTTGTCTTAGCCTCTCAAGTACTGGAATTATAGGTGTGTCCAGCTGACACCCTCAATCTTCACCTTTCTACAATCTGAGGTGCTCCTTTTGCAACCTTTCAAAGAGTTCTTCCTACTTTTGGCACCAAATTTTCAAAGTCCATTCACCACATAAAAGGGCGGTTCTTCCTATTTAAAAATCCGGTCCCCTTTGAGAAAGGTGATGTCTTTTCACCCCCTCCAACCTCAGAGCACCCCAAACTAGAATTATGTCCACGCGTCAAGAAGATCCTGTGTAGCTTTAAATTCCGTAGTCCTAGTCTAATTGATTAAACAAACAAGAGGGTTTCTACCCTCAAACTGTTTGCCAAATGGGAACGCTTTCACTCGGCCACGCCCCCGCCGGGACGCCACGCCCCCGCCGGGACGCCACGCCCCCGCCGGGACGCCACGCCCCCCATGGCCCGGGGGTCTGGACTCGGAAGCTGTCGGGTCGGCGCTCACCCGCGTAAGACCAGTCTGGAAGCTCCGTGAGGGGCCCGTAGCCGGAAGGGTTGGCAGCCAGGCCCTGCCTGGGGAAGCAAAGCAGTTGTGTGAGGTGTAGACCCGGCGGTGGCCCCGTCCCCCGTCCCCCCGTCCCCCGCCGCCCCGCCGCACTCACTGCAGTCGCCAGTAGCTGCCCGCGCGGGCCGACGCGCTGCCGTGCAGCCTCCGGACACCTATAGGGAAAACGAGACGGCGTTAGTGCAGAGGCGGCGGCCAGGCCCGGCTCCCGCGTCTGCAGCTCCGCACCCACTCACTCGAGAGCACCGTGCCCAGGGCAGCCATACTGCGGCGCGGGAGCCGGAAGTGGGCGTGGCCTCCGCGGACGCGCGCAAGGCCGGGTGGCCGGAAGCCGCCATCTTGACGCTGGTTTCCAGCAGGGCTCCGCCATCTTGGGTCGTCGTACGGAAGTGAGGGCGACTGCGGCCTGCGCGAGTCGTCGTCCTGCGCACGCCTCCCCGTGGTGGTCGCGTCCTCAGGGCAAGGGATCGAGCCCCGACTGACCCGACCTGAACTCTTCCCAGGCCCTCCCCGCGGCGGTCTCCAGTATTTCCAAATTTACAGTAACGTGTATCTCAGAGTAACGACCACGTGCCTGTATTTTACAGTCTCCCGTTGTGGAGCGTGCCTTCGGACATGCCCTTTTGAATTCCGAATTGCTTGACATTAGTACTGCCATTTTAAAGCACATGTGTGAGGAAAAAGTAAAAACACCCAAAATGACAGCCCGGGAACTTCCCAGGTCTGGCTTGAGTGATAAGACATGTTCACCGCTTTCCCCCCTGCTGATGCAGCCCTAGCATTGGATGTAACTGCGCATGCCCAGCCTCAGCTGAAGGAGCATATGCCCACCTAAGATAATGCACCCTCAAACAGTATTTAAGACCCGAGAGAGTTAGGCCCCGTGAGCCACCAGCTCCAAGTCAAGTGACTTGCCAGACTCCCTGTCACCATGCTCCACGACTGCTGGTGTGTCTCCCCAAGAACCTGGAGAAGAAACTGCGTTCTGGTAAGCTCCCCAGCTGAATCTCGGCTGTGCAGAGTTAGGGCTCCCATACCTAGTGTGAAGTGTGAGAATAAATTGGCATGATAAACTTCAATCAGGAGTCTGAATCTAAATTCCGCCATTCTATAACTCTCCAACTCTTGCTAGCGGTTGGGGCTCACTCAGAACAAGCCCCGACTGACGGGACCTGAACTCTTCCCAGGCCCTCCGCTCGGCGGTCTCCAGTATTTCCAAATTTACAGTAATGTGTATCTCAGAGTAACATCCACGTGCCTGTATTTTACAGTCTTCCGTGTCACTAACATTTTCCCCATACTAAGAAATGATCAAGTCTAGCATGAATCAGAACATTTTGGTTTCAAATCCCACTCATGTATGTAACAAAACGAAGTTCTATGTGAGAAGTCCTACAGTAGTCGCAGGAGATTCTATGGAGAGCAAAAGCAGACATCACTAGCCTGATAGAGCTCTTGGTCTAGAGGAGAGAGAAGACAATCACACACATGACTGTAGCATTACAACTGAGTGCTGCTAAGGGAAGTATGTGTTGTTCCTTAGTATATATAATGGGAATGTGATTTAGAGTGCACTGTCAAGTTTTTTTTGTGTGTAGTACTGGGGATTGAACCCAGGGACATTCTACCTCCTGGCTATACCCCCAGCCCTATTTTTTATTCTTTTTTTTTTTGGTGTGTGGTACCAGGGATTGAACCCAGGGGCTTCTACCTCCGAGCTACACCCCCAGCCCTATTTTTTGTACTTTATTTTGAAACCCGGTCTCACGAAGTTGCAGAGGGCCTCACAAGTAGCTGAGGCTGGCCGCGAATCTGGATCCTCCGGTCTCCACCTCCCAAGTACTGGGATTACAAGCGTGCGCCACCAAGCCCGGCTATTCTTTATTTTGAAACAGGGTCTCACTAAGTTGTGGAAGCCTCACTTAAGTAGCTGAGGCTAACCGCGAACCCGGATCCTCCTGTCTCAGCCTCCCAAGTACTGGGATTACAAGCGTGCGCCATCACGCCTGGCTCTATTTTATTTATTTTGAAACAGTCTCACTAAGTTTCTGAGGGTCTCAGAAACTAAGTGAGACCCCTACTACTCTAAGTAGCTGAGGCTGTCCTAGAAACTGCGATTCTCCTGTCTCAGCCTCCCAAATACTGGGATTAGAGGCGTACACCACCATGCCCAGCTCAAAGACTTTTTGTTGTGTGTGTCTGGGGGTAATGGGGATTCAACCCAGGGGCATTTAAAAAAAATTTTTTTTTTTTTTTTTGCGGTACCGGGGATTGAACACAGGGTCTTTCTACCTCCGCTCTACACCCCCGGCCCTACTTTTTATGCTTTATTTTGAAACCGGGTCTCACAAAGTTGCGGAGGGCCTCAGTAAGGGGAGAGAGAGAGAGAGCGAGCTGAGGCTGGCTACAAACCCGGATCCTCTGGTCTCCGCCTCCCAAAGTACTGGGATTACAAGCGTGTGCCACTACGCCCGGCTTAAAGTTTTTATTTATTTTTTGTACTGGGGATTGAACCCAAGAGCATTCTACCTCTGAGCTATACCCCCCAGCCCTATTTTATTCTTTATTTTGAATCAGGTCTCACTAAATTGCAGAGGGACTCACTAAATTGCTGAGACTGGTTGCAAACCTGCAATCTTCCTGTCTCAGCCTCCCAAGTACTGGGATTACGTGCATGTGCCACCATGCCTAGCCAACCCAGGGGCATTCTACTTCTGAGCTACACCCCCAGCCCGATTTTATTTTTTATTTGGAAACAGGGCCTTCCTTGTTAAGTTACCTGAGGGTCTGGCTAAATTGCTGAGGTTGGCCTTGAACCTGCAATCCTCCTGTCTCAGCCTCCCAAATACTGGGATTACAAGCATGAGCCACCATGCCCAGCCTCAAAGACTTTCTTGAGGAAGCTGTATCGGAGCCAAGAGTTGATGCCATTTTTTTATAAGAGCTACCACCATACATTCCCTAATACAACAGTTGCAAGAACCTTACAAGGTGGGCATGGTGGCGCACACCTATAATTCTAGTATTTGGGAGGCTGAATCAGGAGGATTGCAGGTTCATTGCTAGCCTCTGTAACTTAATGAGACCCTGTTTCAAAATAAAAAATAAAATATAGAAGGCTGGAGGTGTAGCTCAGAGGTAGAATGCCTCTGGATTCAATCCCCAGCACCACACACACACACAAAAGAACCCTATGAGGTAAGGATAGGCTGAATATCTTTGACATGAAAATCTAAAATCTGGCCGGGCGTGGTGGCGCACGCTTGCAATCCCAGTACTTTGGGAGGCGGAGACCGGAGGATTCGGGTTTGCGGCCAGCCTCAGCTTTCTCTCTCTCTCTCTCTCTCTCTCTCTCTACTTAGTGAGGCCCTCCGCAACTTCGTGAGACCCGGTTTCAAAATAAAGTATAAAAAATAGGGCTGGGGGTGTAGCGCAGAGGTAGAATGCCCCTGGGTTCAATCCCAGTACCGCAAAAAAAAAAAAAACCTAAAATCTGAAATGCTCCAAAATCAGAAACTTTTTGAGCACTGACCTGATGCCACAAGTGGTAAATTCAGCACCAAATCTCATGTGAGGATTTGCCATCAAAATGCAGGCAAACTAAAAATATTGTATAAAATTACCTTCAAGCGGGGAATGGTGGCGCCTGCCTGTAATTCCAGTACTTGGGAGGCTGAGACAGGAGGACTGCAGGTTCAAGGACAGCCTCTGCAAGTAGTGAGACTCTCATTAACCTAGCGAGATCCTGTTTCAAAATAAAAATAAAAAATAGGACTGGGGGTATAGCTCAGAAGTAGAACGCCCCTGAGTTCAATCCCCAGTAAAACACACACACACACATACACACACACACAATTTACCTTCAGGCAGGCTGGGAACAATAGTCAGTGGTAGAGCATGCTTGGGTCCTGGGTTCATTCACAGCACCAGAAAAAAAAAAAAAAACCCAGCCAGTGTGGTGGCACACTCCTATAATCCCAGTACTTGGGAGGCTGAGACAGGATGATTGCAGATTCGAGGACAGCCTCAGCAAGTAGTGATGCCACGGGAAAACACGACAATTCTGTGGAGAGTCCTGAAGAGTTCCCAGGTTTGGGGATGGGAAACTCACCTCAGGACCTTCGGGGCCCTTGGCTTCCATGTTGAAAAGAATTTCAGCACAGGCCAATCAGAGACAAAGACAGAGGTTTTATTTAGGAAAAATGGGGTTACATATTCAAGAGAGAGCGCGGGCCACCTCCAGAGTGTGAGAGGACCTTGGGGTCTTTGCAATCCATTTCTTACAGAGAGGGGGGTGGCTAGGGGCACATGGCTGGGATGGGGTAACATGGGATGGCTGGTGTCCTATCCTTGAATTCTCAAGTTCTCACCATTTCATTGGTGGGTGCTGGGTGATGCCTGGATTTGAAAAAAAGGGGAACTTGGGAGGCTGAGACCGGAGGATCCGGGTTCGCGGCCAGCCTTAGCTACTTAGTGAGGCCCTCCGCAACTTAGTGAGACCCTGTTTTAAAATAAAGAATAAAGCCGGGCGTGGTGGCCCACAATTGTAATCCCAGTACTTGGGAGGCAGAGACCTGAGGATCCTGGTTAGCGGCCAGCCTCAGCTACTTAGTGAGGCCCTCCACAATTTCGTGAGACCTGGTTTCAAAATAAGGTATAAAAAATAGGGCCGGGGGTGTAGCTCGGAGGTAGAATGCCCCTGGGTTCAATCCCCGGTACCGCAAAAAAAAAAAATAAAAAAAAAAAATAAAATAAAATAAAGAATAAAAAATAGGGCTGGGAGTGTAGCTCAGAGGTAGAATGCCCCTGGGTTCAATCCCCAGTACCGGAAAAAAAAAAAAAAGTGAGACTTCCTTTGGGATTTTTTATTATGCATCCCAGGAAGTTGAGGGTAAAGATAGGGTCTTGGCCTTGACAAATGTGAGACTTCCTTTGGGACTTTTTTTTGTTTGTTTGTCAAGCATTCCAGGAAGTTCAGGTGTGAAGATAGGCCATTATGATTAAAGAGTGTAGGCCAGCCGGGGCATGGTGGCGCATGCTTGTAATCCCAGTATTTGAGAGGCTGAGACAGGAGGATTTCAGGTTCATGGCCAGCCTCAGCAACGTGAGGCCCTCTGCAACTTAGTGAGACCCTGTTTTCAAAAAAATAAACAATAAAATAGGTTTGGGGGTGTACCTCAGAGGTAGAATGCCCCTGGGTTCAATCTCCAGTACAACACATATACACACACACAAAAAGTATAGGCCAGTCCTGTTGAGGAATGAGTAAAGAACAGGCCACATAGGCTATTATGATTGAAAGTGTGGCCTATTAAGGGATTTTGCGGAAGAAAAAACAGATCCTGTAAGGTGAACTTAAGGATTATGAAGTGTCTATATTTTAAAACTATATTTTCCCTTTCCTTCCCAATTTGTCTCCTTTCTACCTAATATATATATATATATATATATATATATTTTTTTTTTTTTTTTTTTTTTTGTGGTACCAGGGATTGAACCCAGGGGTGTTCTACCTCTGAGCTACACCCCCGGCCCTATTTTTTATACTTTATTTTGAAACTGGGTCTCACGAAGTTGCAGAGGGCCTCACTAAGTAGCTGAGGCTGGCCATGAACCCAGATCCTCTGGTCTCGGCCTCCCAAGTACTGGGATTACAAGCGTGTGCCACCACGCCCGGCTTCTACCTAATATTTTAATTCTTCTACTTCAGTGAGACTCTCATCAACCTAGCAAGACCTTGTTTCAAAAATAAAAATAAAATAGGGCTGGGGGTGTAGCTTGGAGGTAGAATGCCCCCAAGTTCAATCCCTAGTCACACGCACACACACAAATTACCTTCAGCCTATGTATATAAGGTATATGTGTAACATAAAATAATTTCTTTTTTCTTTTTTTGCAGTACTGGGGATTGAACCCCGGGGCATTCTACCTCCAAGCTACACCCACAGCCCTATTTTTTATTCTTTATTTTGAAACAGGATCTCACTAAGTTGCAGAGGGCCTCACTAAGTAGCTGAGACTGGCCGCAAACTTGTGATCCTCCTGTTTCAGCCTCCCAAGTACTAGGATTACAAGTGTGGGCCACCATGCCTGGCAACATAAAATAATTTCATGTTTAGATTTGGGTCCCACCCTCAAGATATCTCGTTATGTATATACAAATATTCCAAAACCTAAAAAGTTCTGAAATTCAAGACACTCTGGTACTAAGGGTTTCCAATAAAAGACAGAAAATGGCAAGCTGGGCGTGGTGGCTCACGTTTGTAATCCAGTACTTGGGAGGCTGAGACAGGAGGATCTGGGTTCGCGGCCAGCCTCAGCTACTTAGTGAGGCCCTCCGCATCTTAGTGAGACCCCGTTTCAAAATAAGACATAAAAATAGGGCTGGGGGTGTAGTCCTGAAGTAGAATGTCCCTGAGTTCAATCCTCAGTACCACATACACTATATATATATTATATATAAATATACATATTTATATATGGCTGGGGTGTAGCTCAAAGGTTGAATGCCCCTGGGTTCAATCCCCAGCACCACACACAAAAAAAAAGAAGAAAATGGCAAAGCCAGATCTGTGACTCTTTCCCTCCTTTTTATCACTTACTATTCAGTATTTCCTGTGAGAAGTCAATAATCCTAAATTTCTTTTTTTTTTTTTTTGGTGGTACTGAGGATTGAACCCAGGGACATTCTACCTCCGGGCTACACCCCCAGCCCTATTTTTTTTTTTTTGCGGTACCAGGGATTGAACCCAGGGGCGTTCTACCTCCGAGCTACACCCCTGGCCCTTTTTTTTATCCTTT
>PVJS01032556.1:0-22703 GCA_004027185.1 Glis glis | reverse complement strand
TCCCATTCCATAGGCTTTCTCTTTAGGCTCTTGATGGTTTCCTTTGATGAGCAGAAGCTTTGTAGTTTAATGCTATCCCACTTATTAATTCTTGTTTTAATTTCCTGTGCTTTGGAGGTCTTGTTGAGGAAGTTTCTACCTGTGCCTATATGTTGGAGTGTTGAACCTATGCCTTCTTCTAATAATTTCACAGACTCTGATCTAACTTCCAAGTCTTTGATCCATCTTGACTCCTGTGCAGGGTGAGAGGTAAGGATTCAGCTCCATTTTTCTACAGGTAGATAACCAGTTTTCCCAGCACCATTTGTCGAAAAGACTGTCCTTTCTCCAATGTATGTGTTTAGCACCTTTGTCAAAAATCAATTGACTATAAGTTTGTGAACTTGTTTCTGTGTCTTCTATTCTGTTCAACTGGTCTATGTGTCTGTTTTTGTGCCAATACCATGCTGATTTTGTTACTATAGCTCTGTAGTACAATTTAAAGTCAGGAATTGTTATGCCTCCTGCATGGTTCTTATTGCTGAGAACTGTTTTGGCTATTCTCAGTCTTTTGTTTCTCCATATAAAATTGACTGATTTTTCTAGAGCTGTGAAAAATGATGTTGGTATTTTGATAGGGATTGCATTGATTCTGTAGATCATTTTTGGCAGAATGGCCATTTTGATAATATTTATTCTGCCTATCCAAGAGCAGGGGAGGTCTTTCCATCTTCTAAGATCTTCTTCGATTTCTTTCTTCAGTGTTCTATAGTTTTCATTGTAGAGGTCTTTTACCTCTTTGGTTAAGTTTTTTTCCTAGTTATTTGATTGGTTTTGAAGTTATTGTGAATGGCATTGTTTTCTGGATTTCTTTCTCAGTGGATTCATGGTTGGCTTATATAAATGCTAATGATTTTTAGGTTGATCTTGTATCCTGCTACTTTGCTGAATTTGTTACTCAGCTCTAGTAGATTTTTGGTTGAGTTCTCTGGGTCTTCTAGGTATAGGATCATATCATCTGCAAATAAAGATAATTTTAATTCTTCTTTTCCTATTTGAATTCCTTTGATATCCTTCTCTTTTCTTATTGTTCTGGCAAGAGTTTCAAGGACTATGTTGAAAAGGAGTGGTGATAGTGGGCATCCTTGCCTTGTTCCTGTTTTTAAGGGGAATTCTGGCAATTTTCCCCCATTCAATATGATGTTGACTTTGGGTTTCTTGTATATTGACTTAATGATGTTGAGGTATGTTCCTTCTATTCCAATTTTCTGTAGAGTTCTTAACATGTATGGGTGTTGAATTTTGTCAAATGCTTTTTCCGCATCTATTGACATGATCATGTGATTCTTGTTTTTAGTTCAATTTATATTGTGTATAATGTGTATTGTTTTGCATATGTTGAACCAGCCTTGCTTTCCTGGGATGAAACCAACTTGATCATGGTGTACGATTTCTCAATATGGGTTCGAATGAGCATGGCTAGTATTTTGTTTAGAATTTTTGCATCTATGTTCATTAATGATATTGGTCTGTAATTCTCTTTTCTTGAGGTATCTTTATTTGGCTTTGGTATTAATGTGATATTGGCCTCATAAAAGGAATTTGGAAGAATTCCATCTCTTTCAATTTCATGGAATATCTTGTGAAGTATTGGTTTTATTTCTTCTGTGAAGGTTTTGTAAAATTTGGCTGGAAAACCATCTGGACTTGGGCTTTTCTTTGATGGAAGACTTTCATTGCTGTTTCTATCTCTGTGCTTGCTATTGGTTGATTTGGGTTTTCTGTATCTTCTTGGTTCAATCAATTTAGGTACGTTGTATGTGTCTAGAAATCTTTCAATTTCTTCCATGTTTTCCATTTTATTGGAATATAAGTTTTCAAAGTAGTTTCCTTTGATCCTCTGGATTTCTCCACTATCTGTGGTGATATCCCCTTTTTCATTTCTTTTTTTTGTGATACTGGGGGATTGAACCCAGGTGTGTTCTATCTCCACACTACACCCCCGGCCCTATTTTTTATCCTTTATTTTGAAACCGGGTCTCACGAAGTTTTAGAGGGCCTCACTAAGTAGAGAGAGAGAGAGAGAGAGAGAGAGAGAAAGAGAGAGAGAAAGCTGAGGCTGTCTGTGAACCCGGATCCTCCAGTCTCTGCCTCCCAAAGTACTGGGATTACAAGCATGTGCCACCACACCCGGCCTCCCCTTTTTCATTTCTAATTTTGGTAATTTGGGTTGATTCTCTCCTTCTTTTGGTTAGGTTAGCTAGTGGTTTGTCAATCTTGTTAATCTTCTCGAAGAACCAGCTTCTTGTTTTGTTGATTCTTTGTATTTTTTTATTCTCTATTTCATTAATTTCTGTTCTGATTTCAGTTATCTCCTGCCTCCTACTGTCTTTGGGATTCGACTGTTCTGTTTTTCAAGATTCTTTATTTGTGTCATTAGGTTATTTACTTGGATGTCTTCTGTTTTTCTTATGTGGGCGCTCAGTGCTTTACATTTATTTTCCTCTTAACACTGCTTTTAAAGTGCCCCATAGATTTTGGTACATCATGTATCTGTTTTTGCTTAATTCCAGGAATTTTTTTACTTCTCCCCTTATTTCTTTTCTGATCCATTCCTCATTCAGAAGTGTATCATTCAGTCTCCATGTACTAATGTGATTACTTTTAGTCTTCCTGTTATTAATTTCCAGTTTCATTCTATTGTGATCTGAGAATATGCAAGGAACTATATCACATCTTTTGAACTTGCTGGTACTTGCTTTGTGACCCAGTATGTGGTCTATTTTGGAGAATATTCCGTGGGCAGCTGAGAAAAATGTGTATTCAGGTGTTGCTGGTTGAAATAATCTATGTGTCCATTAGATCAATCTGGTCTATGGTTTTCTTTAGGTCTGAGCAATCTTTATTCATCTTTTGTCTGGAAGATCGATCTAGTGGCATGAGTGGTGTTTTGACATCACCCAATATTATTGTGTTTGGGTCTATTTGGGACCTGATGTCCCGAAGACTTTATTTTATGAATGTGGGTGCAACCACATTTGGGGCGTAAATGTTTACTATTATTATGTCTTCTTGTTGGATTGTTCCTTTTATTAGTAAGAAGTGACCCGCTTTGTCTCCTCTGATGTGTTTTAGCTTAGTCTATTTTGTCAAATATAAGCATTTCTACCCCTGCATGTTTTTGATCTCCATTTGCATGGTATATCTTTTTCCATCCTTTTACCTTTAGCGTATGAGTATCTTTGGCTAGAAGGTGAGTTTCTTGCAAGCAGCATATAGTTGGGTTATTCTTTTTAATCCACATTGCCAGTCTATGCCTTTTAATTGGGGAGTTGAGTCCTTTGACATTCAATGTTATTATTGAGATGTGATTTTTGTTTCATGTCATTTTGAGTTCTATTTTCTGTTTGCTGTAATGACAAATCTTCTTGTTTAGTTGCCTACCTGGTGTAGTTCACCTCTCCTGTGGTTCTGAAAATTGCTTGTTTCCCATTCTTTGTCATTTATTTCTTTTAAGATTTTCTCCAGTGTTGGCTTGGTCCTCATGAATTCTTTAAATGTTTGTTTATCATGGAACATTTTTATTTCTCCATCAATTTTAAATGATAGCTTTGCTGGATATATCAGTCTTGGTTAGAAGCTGTTTTCTTCCAGGGTCTGGAGTACTTCATACCAATCCCTCCTGGCATTACTGACTTGGGTTGAGAAGTCTGGGGTGATTTTTATTGTTTTGCCCCTGTATGTAACCCATTCTTTTGCTCTTGCTGCATTTAGGATTCTTTCTTTGGCCTCTACATTAGACATTTCAATTATTACATGGCGTGGTGAGGTCCTTCTTTGGTCCTGTCTTAACAGTGTTCTATATGTCTCCTTTATGTGAATGTCCAAATCCTTTTCTATGTTTGGAAATTCTCTGAAATTATTTTTTGCAGAGGTTTCTTATACCCTTGGTCTCTGTTTCTAATCCTTCTTTGATGCCTTTTATCCTTAGATTAGGACGTCTTGTATTGTCTTGTATTTCTTGGATGGCCATGGTGTGTTGTTGTAATATCTTCTGTATATCATTGACTGTGTTTTCAGTTTTGATTGAACTGTCTCCCAGGAGTGATACCCTGTTTTCCATGTGGTTGAGACTACTATAGTTGGTTTCTATTGCAGTCTTTAATTCGTTTATTGACTCCTTCATTTCATTCAGTGTTACTTTCTGATTCTTTCTTAGAGCTTCAACTTCCTCCTTCATCTCCTCTATGCTTTCTTTGAGGCCTTTCATCATTCTGAAGATCAAAATTCTGAATTCTCTGTCTTGAATTTCCTTTAGGTCAGTATCAGTAATCTGACTTGATGCATTGTGAGTGTTTCTTGTTTATTCACTGTTCCTCATTCTCATATTTTCAGTGTTTTCAATTTTTTGTTTCTGTTGCCTCCACCTCATCTTCCTTTCTATGTATAAGATCTCTTGATGGTCCCTGTAGACCCAATTGTGTCAGTGTGTTGCAGGTTGTGGTTCCCTCCAGTCTGGTTGATCGGGGCGTGGTGTGTGGGGGGGGGCGGTACGCAGGTTCTGGAGCTCAGGTGTTGGCACGTGAGGCACACTTCGAGGCATGGTGTTGGATGTGGGCTCCGAGGCGCGGGTGACGATGCAGGAAGATGTCCAGTCTCTAAGGCGTGGGTGCTGAGGGTCGCCCAGGCCCCACAGGGTACACATGTGCTCCGGGTCTCGGTAAGCATCGCTGGAGATTGCCCCGGCTCTGATGCATGTGCTGCGTATCTCGCACGGGACTGAGAGGGGTGCAGACTCCGGGTATCAGGTGTCTGAGGGTGCATGGGCACTGAGGCAGGGTGCAGAGGATCGTACGCAGGCCCTAGTGAGGTGCACGGGCTCCTGGGCTCGGGTGGTGGCACTAGAGCCTGCCCTGGCTCTGAGGTGGCATGGTGGGTTGCGCAGGTCTCTGGTGGTGGTGCTGGAGTGCAGCAGGGCTCTGAAGTACGGCACAGAGGCTCCTACGAAGGTGGGAGAGGTGCAGTTTCTGGGTCTTGGGTAGCAACACTGGGGGGGGTATGGGGGTCTGAGGCGGGGCTTGGAGGGCTGCCTGATTCTCGGGTGGTGGTGTTAGAGTCCGAGGAGGAGTGTGGGGGCTGCCTGGGTCACGCGGGATTGCGCAGTTTGCCACCCGGATCACGAAGGATGGTGTGGCTGGCCTAGGTGGAGTGCAGGGGGCTGCCCTTGTGGCACAGGACAGCATGGCTGGTCTAGGAGGAGCGCAGGGGTAGCCCTTGTCACATGGGATGGCGGAGCACAGGGGGCCACCCTTGTTGCGTGAGACTGCACGGCCAGTCTAGGGGGGCACCTGGATCTTGGCTGGTGTGGGGTTCCCATGCTGGGTGTTGGGGATCACGTGGGTTCATAGAGTGGAGGGGGGGGAGGTGCACAACTGTGGTGGGAGCTCACACTAGGGCAGTCTTGGAAGGATTTTCACAATCTGCTGCTGGGATGGCCCCACCAGTCACAGAACTCTGCTCCAGTTTCTCCTCCCAATTTGCTGGTGGAGGAGGGGGCTATTAGCCTCGGCTGTAGGGTCTGGGGTAAGATGGCTCCTTACTGATCCTGCTGACACGGGATTGCAGCTTTCTGTGGGAATCTGTAACTGGTAGGCTCTGTGTCAGGGTAGTCATACTTGGGTTGCTGGATTTGGGGTTTTGGTTCTTCTGTGGCTGTGCGATGTTGTTTAGTTCTCTGCCCCTGAGGCAATTTTGAGACAGGCTCGTTCAGGGGCTCCTATTCCATCACCATCTTGAATCCTCAAGTTTTCTGCTTTTACCATCATTAAATAACATTAAGTGTGCACCTGGCACTGCAATGAGTAAATGATCAATTTCATAGAATAAGTTCACACTATCCAAAAGGTCTCATTGAAGAATTTAGTAAGTGAGCAAAAATCATCTCCTTAAACTCAGTACTTTAAACCTCATTTTAAAAGAAAAATATTCTGGGCCGGGTGTGGTGGCTGCACACTTGTAATCCCAGTACTTTGGGAGGCGGAGACCAGAGGATCCGGGTTCACGGCCAGCCTCAGCTCTCTCTCTCTCTCTCTCTCTCTCTCTCTTTCTCTATACCTAGTGAGGCCCTCTGCAACTTTGTGAGACCCGGTTTCAAAATAAAGTATAAAAAAATTAGGGCTGGGGGTATAGCGCGGAGGTAGAATGCCCCTGGGTTCAATCCCCAGTACCATAAAAAAAAGAAAAATATTCTGAATGGAATATAGTACCATAACTAATAGTTTTTTCAGTGAGTAGATTGGTTGGCGTGACACTTTTCATTCTAAACTTCTTAGTTAAAATATAATGCTTTGTGTATTATTACAGGTCCATCTGAATCAGATGAACTCCACCTACTATTGCATTCCTGAAGTTAATGTTTACAATGAGCCCAGAATGTGAGCAACATTCATTACATTCATCTTTAACCCTTCATTTCTATTAGATACTTTCATCTACTGTGCTGACTTTAGTAGCACATGACTAACTATCCATGCGCTTATGATTTCCAAAATTTCCACTTTCAAACCAGATTACTTTACTGATGTCCATTTTCAATACCAGTATACACCTCCCCAGCAAGACAAACTCAATATGTTCAAAATAGAATCAAATATATTCCTCAAAATTTCCTCATTTGATCTTTGTCTTTAGCAATATGAACAGTACCACTTTTAAGCACCACTCAAGCCAGCAAGAACCCACTCTCTTTCTTACCTCAAGTCCAGTACACACCCTGAGTATTACCAAATCATTCCCCCTCCACGTCTACTTCTTTAAATCATGACCTCAAAATGTCTTACTTTAAATCATGATATGCTCAAATACAGACTTGAAAAGTGACCAGAGAGATTGCTTAAATTATCCTCCTTTTCTCATGTTTCTTTGTTTGTGACATTTCAATATTCAAGGGGTAAAGACTTTAGGATGTTATAGCCAGCCTCCCATGACATTATTACTGCATTCTTTCCCTCTGACATCTGTATTTCAGCTCCTAATTCGTATTCTAAACACCGATCCTATTGAAAAGCGCAGTTACCCAAATGATTCATGGCCTTTCCCTTATCTAAGTCTGTATTTGCTCTTCCTCCCCATCCTGTATAATGTAACTCTACTATGTCCTCCCAGACCAATTCAACATCAGGTTCTCTTTTAATTTAGATAGATGCCTCCCTCCCCCTTGTTTAATGATTGCTTGTTTTCAGGTAAGGGCTCCTCAATCTTTTAAAGGTGCTGTGCTTAGTGTTGAAAATAGGAATTACGCACTATAATTTCCGGCTCCTGCCTGTTGTCAAAGACTTATTATTCAAATGGTGGATTTAGTCCCAACAATCAGTGGGTTAAATACAATTATCACTGTAAATATATGATTTAAGAGAAAAGGTATCTCTAAACCCACTGCAGAAGATTTAGATAACAAATATCATATTACTTTATTGAAGGCAAGCTAAAGCCAAATGGATGAGCAGGAGTAAGCCAAACTGTGAGAATGTGGAGTAGCATTTCAGATAAGTGAAACAACAGCACTAAAGCTGGGAATCAAAAAGATATTTGGCGCATAGCTGTAAGCTGTTGGGTTTTGCTACCCTACAGATTGAAAATAGCAAAATACAAATTTGGGGAGTTAAGCAAAATTCTTGTAATTGTGAGGTTTATACTAAGGAATATAGAGTCCACAGTGCTGATAGTACAGAACACAGGTTTTTATGTAATAGGGTTTCAACCTATATATTTTCAGGTTTGGGATTTTAACTAGACAGCATTTTAAAAGATAATATGTTTATATTGGAGAGGCACAATGGCCAAGGTTAATGTTAATGACTTTATAGGCATGACATAAAATGGAAAGAAATATTCAGTGAGTAATGGGCATAGCCTAATGGAATGAAAGAGGATTGTAGATAAGTGTGGGAGGGCCAGAGGAAGTACAGGCTGGTGGTGAGGACAAGATCTCACTTACCCTGTGCAGCTGCAGATGTGCACTTAGTTATATAAGCATAACTGGGCAAAATGCAACACACCTGCGAATGCCCATGCTGGCATGGACATGTGCCATTTTGCGCTAAACCCTATATAAGGGACAGGTCTGTGAATAAAGTTACTGTTTATTCTTCTCCTGATGGTGACTCCATGTGCTTTCTTCTCTCTGGAGATCTCACCATTGAAACCTTCCCAGCACCCCCATCTGTCCCCTTAACAGGCCCCCAACAATTGGCATAGCTGGCAGGATTAAGTTAGTGCCCCCAGTGCCCCTACAGAGCAGCAGCCCCAGGAGGAATAACCCAGCATGGAGGAGATGTGGCCTCCAGCAGCTTCCCTGTGGCTCCAGGTAACCGCCTATCTTATTGTGTGGACCCTGCTAAAAGATTGGGACAATGTATGTCCCCAATCAGAAAAAGTCTAGAAGGTTTTAGAAGTGCCTCCAGCCATACATTTCAATGCATATCAGCATCTCCATGGGCCAGGCAGAATAGAGAAGGCAGTGAGGCTCAAGCCAGAGTCCGAGGCAGTACAGCCCTGTGGCCTGTGCTGACAGAAACCTGCACTGTACACCTCCTTCCTGCCACCTCCCCAAAAGGGGCCAGTGCCAAGCCCAGTGGCAGAGGCTCACCACTAGACCTTGTCCTGGCTGCATCAGCAGAGGCACGGACCCCCAGGGCATAAAAGTTGGCTTGGTCCAGGGGGACCCGTGCAGCAGCCTCAGTCCTGTTTGCTTCTGGGTGGAAGTGATGCACCCAAACAGCTTCTTCCAATCCAGGAGGCCGGCCCCACCTCCAGGTCAGACAGCTTAAAGGGACTATGACCCCTCCAGGAGAATTAAAGGAGACCAGTAGGCTACCAGTGTGGACTGCTAAAAGGTAGGGCTAAGGCTTGGTGGGAGGCCACCCCTGCAGTCATCCAGGATGAGCAGGCCCAGCAGCTGCTAGACACAGTAGAGCAGAGGCAGCGACAGCTCCTAGAAACCACCACCACCTATGAGGAAAAGATAAAATGCCAGCCCAATGAAGTTTTTGGCACTCTGGAGGCAGCTTCACCCAAACTACAGCTAAATATATTCTGGGGGTAGATGTGCTGAAGGATTGACTGTGCAGACAACTTCAGAAAATTCCAGCATTTGGTAAAGACCATCCCTAAAGGATATCCCCATCATTCTCCCTTACAACTCCCCTAAGCCATGAGGATTGTGAATGTGCCGCAGTACAAGTTACCAGGGGAACATGAAATTGGTTGGACAAATGATACTAAAGTTAAAAGAGGCAAGTGCATTCTGCCTGATGGAAGCCCATTCAACTCTCCAGTGTGGCCAGTGTGAAAACCTGATGGTTTCTGGTGCATGACAGCAGACTATTGGGAGCTAAATAGAGTGACACCGCTCTTGCACGCAGCGATACCTGACATCTCGAAACTGGTAAATTGTCTGTCACCTGAACTGGGACAGTTCCATTGTTGTAGACTTGGCAAATGCCTTTTTCTCCATTGATATTATCCCAGAAAGCCAAGAAGAATTCGCTTTTACCTGGAAAGGGTGCCAATGGACCTCTTTGGTATTGTCCCAGGGATATTTACATAGTCCTACTTTCTGTCTGGTGGCATAGGACTTGGCATCTTGGCAAAAGCCTGACACTGTATGGTTTTTCCATTTTATTGATGATATTGTACTAACCTCTGATTCCCTTGCAGAGTTAAAAACAGCTGCATTCAGCCTTCAAGCCACTCTCCAGGAATGGGGGTGGACTGTTGACAAGGACAAGGTCCAGGGAACTGGGTGTTTTGCCAGATCTTTGGGAGTTGTCAAATCAGTAAGATAAAGGTGATAGCCAAAGCAGTGGTACAAGCATATCCTCAACTGAAAATGATCAGTTGTAGATGTTATCTGGGTCTTTGGGGGGTTTGACAAATGTTTATACCCCACTTAGGCTTATGTACCCCTTACACCATCTTGTTCATAAGGAGGGAACTTGGGATTGGACCCTTTAATGGAAATTGCATTTACTGCTACCAAGAGGGTCAAGAGGGCAGTGGCACAGGCACAAACTCTGTAAGTAATAGACCTTGCCCTTCCTTTCCTGCTAACAGTCCAAGTGTAGGACACAGGTTTTGGATGGGGGTTATGGCAAAAACAAGGCACTAGGAATAGCCCAGTTGGATTTTGGCCACAGTTATGAAAAGAGGCAGAGGTGCACTACTCCCTTATTGAAAAACAGTGGGAGATGCTCCAAGTCCTAAAAAGAGAATAGACCATAACTGTAGACTGATTTATGATTAATAGACCATAACTATAGACTGATCTATGATTAAGGAAAAGACTATTGAATGGGAAGCCATTGGAGCATACTCATGGACTAAATAGAATATTTTGCCTATATCTCTCTGTCTGTCTCTACCTCTGTAATATTAATTCTTTGAAGTAATATATCTTATACCAGAATGCACGTAAATGAATTCTTACTAGAATTTCTTTGAGTATCAATGCCTTTTAAGAAATATAAATAACTATTTAAAAGGAAATGTTAGTATATAATAGGCATCTTTCATTAGCCTATTTGTATTTTCTATTACCAAATTTTACCTGAAAATTTGTTATAGAAATTTGACTTTTAAGATACATATATAAACAGAGATTCTTTATTTCTTAATTTGTTATAATCCTATAATCTTTTATTTTTTGTGAATTTGGGTTAAATTATTATTTTATATATGAGGTGACTGCACACACAGCCTCCATCTGCCAAGTCAAGTGGAAAATCAAAATCAAAGTATTAATCAGGAAAAAAAAGGACAGAAGAAAGAAGTGGAGGAGGAATAATGGAAGGAGTCCTCCTAATAATTCCTGTAATGTATTAGTGTAAAGTAGATACTGATAAGGTGAGAATTAACTGTTGAATAAAATTCGTTAAAATGATCCATTTTCATCTTGGTTATATCTCTCTTTCTGATAGGTTTAAATTTATAACACAGTTCAGTTAGAAATGCAAGGCACAAACTTTTTTCTACCATTCTGTTTTTGCTATTGAATTCATTCTTTCATTAGTGCATTGTAATCATACATCTTAATGAAGGCCAGAGTGATAGAGGCACACATGCACACCACACTCTTTGAGCCCTCCCCCAGTTCCCAGCCCAGTCCTTGTCCCTCCCCACCTTCCCGTTATCAACACGGTGATTGACTTTGATAAGTTTGTGCTATTGAATTCTTGAATTTCACATTGGACTTCTAATCCTACCATCATCTATGTTGATCGAAATTCTGTTCAAATACGCCAACAATATTTAAGAAGTATTGTCATTTTTCTAGTGTATAATATTAAATAGTTGCTGCATTATTCAACATAATGAGAAAGAAATGCCATATTATTGCAAGATTCTTTCAAAAAATATCAAAAAATCCTTCTATATATACATAAATGCATAACACATTTAGTAAATGTAAATAATGTATTCCAGTTTTCATAATTAATTTTTATCACATTCAACATAATGTTTCATGTAAAATAAATTGATAAAGAAAAATATGAGGTGAAAATTCTAGTCTGATAGTAAAATAATTTAATCATGGTATAGCAATAAAGAAAGTCTACATAAACAATTGACTTGAAGACTACATGAACATATATAAATTATGATAGGATAATAAATTTTCTTTGTTGAAATTATCTTGTTGGTAGTCATGCCCTAATCAGGTAGCTTGGGGAAGCTCACTAAGTGCTGTGTGCATGTATGTTCCTATCACTCTGAACTACATATATAGTAACATATATATTACTAATAGATTAATATACAACTACATAATTATATATACATATATTATACATATATTATATATAACTTATTATATATACCAATGTATATATTACTATATTACTCTGTCTCCATATAGACTTAATTTTATATATATATATATATATATATATATATAAAATGGACAGAGAGAAAACCAAACAATAGCATTCTTGACATGTAATTCAAATGTTTGCATATTATAAAAAATATTATTGCATTGTTCTTCCTCTTTTCAAATTCCTTTGTATTCTGGGTCCTACTATTCGTGGACTGTCAAAAGGTTAAAGCTCAGGAAATTCGTCCAGAAAAACCCAAAGGTAACTCTTACAGTTGGAGACTTCACCGTACCTTATTAGATAGGCTTTCTGGTGTTTACTGGAATTTTCTTTCCTTGTTTCTAAAAAAGCAATGCTCATGATTGCAGACATTTCAAACACAACTTTTTGAAATTTGCAAAATTTCTAAAGTTTTCAAGTCCTTCCTAAAAAATGAATTCTAAACTGTTTAAGTATCACTACCAACCTCACGAATGGGTATGGGGATGAGGGTGAAAGGAGCAGGTTGGGCTGCAAGTGCTGTGCGCATGTATGTTTCTATCACTCTGAACCTCACCATGATGTATAGTTACAATGTACCAATAAAACTATTTTAAAAAGAGAAAAAATAAATTTAAAAAATTCTGTAACCTTTAATAAAAATTTGAAGTAGTTCTGAGTGAAAGCCAACTATAAGAAGCTCTACATTATTTATGACTTCAACTCTGATGTTGATCATGTGCTGTATGCACTATTTATCACTACCTTGAGAAACTCAGCCTATATCTATTCCACTTTTTAACAGTTCTGGGTTCTATGATGGAACTGTTGTGAATATAGTACACATGAGACATAAATAGACACAATTTTAAGTTAAGCATAAGGAAAAATATTTCAATTTTGTATACAGTAAGAAAACTGTTTTCTTAAGAGCATTTTCTCTTCAATGCAAATTCGTAAGAATGGTTTTCTAAATATGGAATTTATATTTTGTGACTTAAGTTTAATATATTCTTGAAAGAAATTAGGAAGTCCAATCACTCTATTTGAGGCCTTTATACTTGAGAATCAATTTTGCATCATTCCTCCATTTCAGCACTTAATTTATACTTAGGTTTGAGTGGCCATGTCATGTGAAAAACTCTAGGAGGCCCAGAAGACATCACTATAAGGACAATAAAAAAGCAAGTAACAATATCTTGGAGCATTTTCCATCAACAGATTGTCACTGAAGGAACTTGTGAAGCAGTGGGTCTCAAAATATGATCCTCAAACCAACAGGATCAACATCACCCGAGAACTTGTTAGGATTGCAAATTAACTGACCCAACTTCAGACCTAGTGAATCAGAACTATGAGCTGGTACCCAGTAATCTGTGTTTTAGCAAGCCCTGCAGGTGATTTATATGAATGGTAAATTTGAGAACAACTGTTCTAAAAGAAATTATTTCAGAAGAAAGCTAATTTAACACAGAATAACTGAAATGCAAGAAAATATTCAATATGTAGATGAATTTTAGAAAACATTAAATGTACAAATAATGAATAAGAAACAGTTCAAATAATCCTATATCCATATATGAAGGTATCACTACCAACATCACTGACATGTTCCAGGGAGGGCAGGGGAGTGGGGTGGGATCTGGAGGGAATCACACCATGTGCTGTGTGCATGCATGCTCTAAGCACTATGAACCTCAGAAGACTCAGAACCAAGAAGCTGAGGGTATAACTCTCAGTCTGAGGCTGATGGCCCTAGAGTGAGAGGAACACTGGTGAGTCCCAGAGTCGCAAAGCCAGAAAACCTGGAGCTCTGGGCTTCTTGACTCTGAAAGACAAAGAGCAAGAATTTGCGTTTCTCCACCTTTTTGTGCTACGTGTCCCGGATGATGCAAAGGTGCATGCCCACTCTGAAGATGAATCCTCCTCCCTCAGTCCACTCAGTCACAGGCCAGGCTCCTCTAAAATCACACTAATGACATACCCAGAAATAATGATTCAACAATTACTTAAATACCCTTTTATCCAGTCAGGTTGATACCTAAAATTAACCATCATGCCTATTAACCATAGCTTGATCAAGTAAACAGTGTTATATTCACAAGTAAAATATAGTAAATCAACAAGAATAGACAGTCTCCAACTACATGGTAAAATAAGGATGATTCTCCTAATCATAGTATTGAATAGCATGCAGAGCAAAAAAGATATATACTCCATAAATCTATTTACCCAAAGTATAAAAAGACAAATATCTTGAGTGCTGCATAGAATCTGGAGAGTACTTCCTGTTGAGTGTCAATAAGCTAGAAGGGAGCATGTGGAGATCCCAGGGTGATGGTGAAATTGCTGCTTCTTTTTTTTTTTTTTGTATTGAGGATTGAACCCAGGTTCAATTCATTCTACCTCTGAGCCACACCCACAGCCCTTTTTATATTTATTTTTATTTATTGAAACAGGGTCTCACTAAGTTGCTGAGGGTCTTCCTAATTGCTGAAGCTGGCCTCAAATCTGTAATCTTTCTGTCTCAGCCTCCCAAGAGTTGGATCACAGGCCTGAGCTACCACACTGGGCATAATATTAGCTCTTAATCTGAGCACTGTGCTCTCAGCTTATAAAAATATCATTGAATTGTACAGTTATATGTATTATTGCTCATATATTGTAATTAATGAAAAGTGTTTTAAAATTCTAGAAAATTTCCTTTGTCAACAAAAAAGAATGCAGGAAGAAAAAAACGCAAAAAAGAGTAACAATCAGAGTATATAAAAAGTATTCTAGACATATTAAATGAATGTAAAGGACTAATTTTCAAAACTTAAAAACATTAATCCAAGCATGTTTATAAAATGAACATTTACATTATTAAATTACAAATGGTTGGAAGTTAAATATGTAAAATTATACAATAAAATTCTAAGGTTTTTCTACAGTGGCACTATTGATATTTTGTACTGGATAATTCATTGTTGTGGAGCGTTGTCTTATAGATGGCTTAGCGGCAGTTCTGGCCTCTATACATTAGATGCCATTAGCACCCCAAACTCCAAGTTTTGACAACTAAACATTTCTCCAGATGTTATAAAATGACCTCATGGGTTACATAATTGTACATAGTTGAGAACCGCAGGGCTATATTAAAATGGTACAAAATATACTATAAGCAAAATTATCAATAGGCTTAAAGAGAGTTATTGGGCATTGTTAAAATATTTAAGTCACATTTGTTCTTCTATAAATATTTATTAAGTACCTATAATATGCTAGACGCCAGGGATGCAATAGAGAATAAACAGACTAAGTTCCGGTTGTCATGGTGCTCACACTCTAATGAGGATCAACAAACAATAAAAAATAAATAATTCATTGATAACAGCAAGGATATTAAGTAAAACATGGCAGGAGAATGTATTTTGATGTAGTAAAGTATTATTTTATAAGGTTCCTGGAGAGAAGATTTCTGCAGTAAGTTGACATTTAAAAAAATCACTTTGAGAAAGTCATAGATGGGACAAATTGTTCAGAAAGAAGGGAAAACAAGTACTTACATAGGATGTAGAAAAAGAAGAGAGGAAAAGAAAAGAAAAAGATAGACATCACCCTGGGATAGTGAAGATGTCGTCAAGGCTGGGCACAGTGGCACAAGCCTGTAATTCCAGTATTTAGGAGGCTAAAACAGGAGGATCACAGGTTCGAGACCAGTGTGCAATAATTTAGCAAGACTATTTCAAAATAAAAAGTACTGGGGGTGTAGCTTGGAGGTAGAATAGCCCGGGGTTCAATCCCTAGTTCCAAAATTAAAAAAAAAAGTTGAGCAAGGTTGGAGTATAGTAATAGAGAAGGATTTTAATAGAATATGAAGTTAGCAAGGTTGGCTTATCCAAGGAATTTAGATTAACCAGATACAATGATTCTAAACACATATGTGGCAAAAATGAAGAATGAAAATACATAAAACTACTATTATCAGAATTCCAAATAGAAATATGAAAATTCATAACCACATTTGGAGAATTTAAAGCACCTCTCTGCAATTAAAATCCCAGCTGGCAGATCTTTCACAAGGATACAGAAGAGCTGAACAAAATGAATACATGACTAAGTTCATGTAATAGACATATCTCCAAGTTTGAAAATAAACCTTTTATTCTTTATCCCCTCCCATTTCAAATCTTGGTGATTAGCATTATTTAACTCAGATCTTCTCCAAACCTGGAAACCTTGTTGTTAGAGCTGACTCCTTTATTTCTCTCCACCCACATCGTCCACATTTCCTGTCATGCCTGTCTCTCCTCTCTCCAGAACTGCACTCCCCGCTTTCCATCCTGCCTGCCTGTGCTGCAGAACTCCGCAGACCTCCACCATCACTTGCCTTCAACGTGGTTTTTGTTGAAGTTGTTCACTTTTGATGTATCCTCCATATTCCTGCGATAGACTTTTCCAAGCACAACCATAACTGTAGATCTTTTCTACTGATGTCTTTCCTCTGTACCACAGGAGAAAGCCCAACCCAGCAGCAAACTCCTTTCCTTTCCCTCCTCACTTATTCTGGCCAAATAGTCTTCCTTCTTTGAATCTTATCTGACCTAAAAACCAGAAAAAAAAAATCCCTGGCTACACCTCAATTTAATCCAGTTTTTTTATTAGTTCTTCATCCTCACTTTCTGAAGTTTCATTTCTTTTTCTTTGGGGGATTATTAATTTATATTCATTTGTGAAATTAATTATGTGATGTCATTTTTTGACACTAAACTGAAAGTCCTATGCTTTTAGGAGGGTTTTCTGTTTGGTTTATTCAATAAAACGAGCACAGTGATTGGATGACTGACTGATGCTCCAGAATATCATTTTGTATTCCTCTAACTCCTCTGGGTTCACACTAACTTCTCCAATTCAACTACCTCACCATTATCATATTCTCTAATTTTGCCTTGTGTCTCACACCTATGGTTTTGCCGGAGCCTCATTCTATGTTCTTTCAAACACCCTTACTGCTCGCATGGTTAGTCTGCCAAACAGCTCTATGTTTTTCAGGAACCAATTAATAATTACCTCTTTAATTAAATTATTCTGACTCTCCTGTGTTCATATTTTCGTGTTCACTCTGCCCTGAGCCTATTTGTACTGGGGCTTGTATCATTCAGAGTTTAGTCTGGCCATAGAAATCATAGCAAGCAGTAATTTCAGCAAAGATAATTGAACATAAAGATTTGTTAACCAGGTACTTAGAAACTGAAAACACAAAAAGGTATAAGAAAGTATTTCCATGAGTAGGAAATAGCAGGACACTGCTATGTCCCAAGGCTGATTGAACAGAAGAGATTTGAATTTCTAAATCTTAAGAAACTTGGAGAAGGGACCCTCCAAATCAGAATTTGGATGTCTGAGAAGATGCTTCTGCATTGGGTTCTGTGGTTTCAGCTTAATGGGTGTTGTAGAAACTGCTACTAATGAAACAGGGTGCCACTCTCAAAGGTAATGCAGGTTTTCTAAGCTGATGCTCACAGGTAGCAGAAACAAAAAAGACACTGCATACCTCTTCTTTCTCTTTCAACCTTCTAGTCTGTGTATCACTTCCTATGGTCACAGACATAACAGGAAACTATCTTTCCAAGAAACATACGGTTTGCAAGGTCTAAGAGTATAGGAAAGTATGTTTAAAAGACACAGACAATATCTTAAAGACTGACACATAACCCTATATACTGTAGTGTATTTTTATAAACTTTACTCACTTATTCAACCAATATTTATGGTGAGCTCACTCTATGCCAGGTGAAATGATAATTACTACATAAAGAATAATAGATGATGATCACAAATCTTGTCCTCATGGTGCTTATATTCTGAGATTTTATCCCACTGGATTTTGTGCACTTTTAGCCAGAGAACACATCTTTAAAATATAACCTATATTATGTTTCAACATAAAATATTTTAAGCATATAGAATATATTACAACAGGAACCCATGACCACAATGGCCCTGTCTTGTTTTGTTTTGTTTTTTGTTTTGTTTTGTTTTGTTAACAGTAACTCTTAGCTGGAAATGATTTTTCTCCCTCACACCATAGGAAATTTAGCAATGTACACCAGGGGTCAGCAAACTACCCAAACCTGGCCCATCTGCTGTCATTGTAAGTCAAGTTTTATTGGCACACAGTCACACACATTTGCTATGAACTCTGGATAGCTGCTGTCATGCTCCCTGGCAGAAGTGATGGTGCCACAGATAAAATGAACCATAAAGTCTAAAATATTTATTATTTGACCCTTTTCAGAAATAGTTTCCCAATCTCTAGAACAGAAAATTAAAACTCATTACTAGCCCTTGAGAGGATATGACAAGGTGGAATGCTTTGTGGTGGAGGGATGGAAAATATACACTACCCAAATTAGCCTGATGGAATTGATTAATTTACTTTTTAAATGGAAATACATTTTGGATAAGCAGTCAAATTCCCCAGAATATTAAAAAATTCAATTTTCAATTCTCAATCAAATGTAAAATGTGTCCAAGCACTTATTCAAGGATGCTTAAGGGAGGTGCAAATCTGAAACAGACTAAGGCAAGTTTTGTTTGTTAGATTTTTTTCAGTTTGGTTTTGTTTGTTTGTTTGTTTGTTTTTCCCCCAATTCCCTACACTGGAAAAGGTGTATTTTCTTAAGTTCACTAGATAAGAGACTTATGTTTTCCCCAGGGATAGTAAAACTGGCAGATCATTTTTCACTGGAGATATGACATATAAAATTGTACTTTCATTTCCCCCTATGTTCCTTTTGCTTCTAAAGGGGCAATATCTTCTTTGTTTATTAGCACACTGATAATTAATTCATCATAACAGACTTCAGTAAAATAGTACATTTAGAAAATATTAATTATAATTCCAATCCATACGGAACCAAAATTTCTGTATATACCTAAATTAGTTTTCTTCATTTGCCATGAGGTGATTCTGGCCTAAGTAAAAGAATTTAAATAGGTTGCAACTGTTACAGAAAATCATAAACAAACAACTGAACTTAGAAAAAATCAAAATGTTGCCTATTATTGGATATTTATTTTTATTTATTTGGAGCCAAAATATCACTAACTGAAAAATCTTGAAAATCAATATCCTTGAAATTTTAAAAGTATTCTGAAACATTGCATTTAATTCTTATATATTAAATGTATCGAAAGTAAAATGGAATTTTTTCATCTTAAGATTTCTCCTTTTAGCCTTCTTTTTACTCATATCATTTTACAAAATAATAATCTATTGATTTTTCTCTTGTTTCCTCTTTTTGTTAGAAACCAGTCACATTTTTCTCTGTCCATGAAAGAAATATTTGTTCTTTCACAAGTTGTATGAAGTAAAAATATGTATCATCTTTGCCCTGTCAAACAAGAAAAGGGCAAAATCCTTCAAAGTATTTTTTTAATTGTATGGATTTTTCTTTATTTGCCTCCATCAGAGAAGAGTACAATAAGCTAACCTCCCATAAAGCTGAAGTTCTTTTGTGACATTTACTAAACCAAGTCTTTTAGGCCTCCTGGTCATTATATAATTTACTTTCCCTCATTCAAAAAAAAAATTGTCAAGCATTTGCTAGCTGTAGGGCACAATTTAGGCTGTTTGGGATCTCTGTAGAGAAAAAGGTTTGTAATTTTTGCCATCAAAGTGTTTACAGCATGGTAAAGAGACAGGTAGACTGACAGCATTACTGCATAGAACATGCTAAGATGTAGTTTTATTTTGAAGTCAATGATAAACTATAAGTTAATTTTGAGCAAAACACAAAAATGACCTAAAATATAATTGGATTAACATAACTAATGATGGAGAGGAAAAGACACATAAAACAGATAATTGAAAAGTAGTATCAACATGTCAAATCCAGTTGTCCAATAAAAGATGGTGAAGAAGAAGGAATAAGAATTATTGCCATGCTGGAAGTGTGTTCCTTCCTTATACGTAACTGGAAGAGAGTGCGGTCATCACCCAGCAGTAAGTTTTATGGAGCATTTAATATAATGTGACATATCAGGAAGGGAAACCACTACAGATTGTTTATGACTCTGTGTTAGAATCAAGTGAGAAGTCATTTTTGTATATGCAGTTTCCCAGAGATGGTTTATGAGAAATGAGGAAGAGTATCTATGATGATATGTTGGGGAACATATGAATTTATGAGATGTCAAAGGAAGAGCATTTCATAAAGGAGAGCTAGAAGTACTCTCTGGAATGCAGGAGGGAGTGTGGAATAACAAGCAGTGACAGATGTATGAAGAGAATGGACAATTAACTACAGAGAGATTAAAAAGGCCAAGTAATGGCTTATGATGGCTAAAATACAAATACATACATACATACATACATACATACATAACAACATCTCCTTCAGATGAGAATGTGGAGCAACAGGAATTCTCATCCATTGCTGTTTTTGTTTTTGTTTGTTTTTTACAAAACTAAACCACATATCCCAGCAATCGTACTCATTGTATTTATACAAGTGATTCAAAAACATGTGTCTACTAAAAAACCTGGGCATGAGTGTTTAGAGCATCTTTATTCATAATTGTCCAAACTTGGAAGCAACCTAGATGTCTTTTAATGGGTGAATGGGTGAACAAATTATTGTACATACATGCAAAGGAGTATTACTCAGCAATAAAAAGAAATAAACTATCAAGCCACAAAAAGACATTGGAGGACCTTAAAAGTACATTTCTAAGTGAAAGAAGACAAGCTGAAAAGTCTACATACTGTATGAATTCAATAATACCACATTGTGGGAAAGGCAAAATTGAAAAATAAAGATATCTAGGGAGAAGAAAAAGAAGGAATGAATAGATAGAGCACACAGGATTTTTAGGACAGAGAAATATCTTTATAATACACTAATTCATTATTAGTCATTATATGTTTGTGAAAACTCACTGAATGTACAACACCAAGAATGGACACTAGTGCCAATGATATATTGTAGTTAATTATAATGTATCGATTTGGATTCATCAGTCATAACAACCCTACTACCCTAATACATCTGAGTAATAAGGGAAACTAGGGAGGGGATAGAAGGGAGTATGTGAAATTCCCTGTAGTTTCCTGTAATTTATTTAATAAATTTAATACCATCCTAAAGGAAGTCTAATAATATAAAACAATGAATAAAATACTATTGCAAAATAGTGGAAAGTTTAAAGAAAGAAATAAAAATGACCTAGAATTTAAAGGAACTGAGTGTTTATTAGCTTTTATGTTTGAAAATCCATTAATTTCTGAATATAATTTCAAAACACTAGTAGTGAGTATAGATTGCAATGTATAGAGGATGTAATAATTGTTCTTTTTATAGGATGAATGAGAATGTGTGAACCAGGTAGATAAATGGACAAATAACCTTAGAAAATAGGAAAACATTGTCAAATTTTGTGTGTGTGTGTGTGTGTGTGTGTATAATTTTATAAAAAACAAAATGAGTTGCTCTGAGAAATTCAGGTAGTTGGTATTTCTAGAGTATAAAGCATGATACTGCAGAATATCCAGAGAGTACCCAGACATCAGAATATTAATATTTCATTACATGAAAAGAAAAAACTCAATATTTACTTCAGAAAGTGTGTGTGTGTGTGTGTGTGCATGTTGTATGTGAATTTGTGTATTACCTCTTTTACAATAAGTAAATACACAAACATAGTACTTCATACTGTGGGACTGCTGATCCTTATTTTAGTCCTACACTTGTATAAACACTTTCTATTGTTGCAGTGTGTGCATGTGTGTGTGAAAGTAATATGATGAGGAATATGATCACTTCCTTATTAATCTCTGAATCATTATTTCCTAACAAAATGTTTACAAAGTAAGGGGAACAATAAATATTTGTTTAAAGGTGTTAAAAAAAATCCCAGCCCGGCATGGTGGCATACACCTATAATCTCAATACTTGGAAGGCTGAAACTTGGATTACAGGTTCGAGGCCAGCCTCAGCAATTTAGTGGGACCTTCAGCATCATGAATCATATGCAGATAGTTTGTAGTGTCTTATGAACTTATTCTCATCAAAACAAAACTCCAGAACATTATTTTGAAGTTAAATTTTTACAAGGTAATACTACAAAATAACAACTTGAAATTTAAAGTTTAAATCATTTTGTGATCTTTCTCTCTTCCAAGTAATAAATTTCTTTTCCAGGGCTAAAGTAAAATTAGTAACTCTTCTCTAAATTGCTCTTTCTTCAGAAATCAAATTTAGGAAAGTAGATAGTTTTTAATATTCTGATAAATCTGAAAAACAGTATTTATAGTTAGATATAAAATGTCCCCCAAAGAGCTCATTTATTAGTATTCAAGATTAATATAGTGGAGTCATGAGGGTTGTAATCCCAGCAGTGGATAAATCTATTTTAATGGATTTACCTGGGTGGTATCCAGTAGACCAGTAGAGTGTCGTTGGAGGAGGTAGATCCCTGGGGGTTCAGCCTTCGAGATTATATATGATTCCTCCTCCCCCTGCTCTCTCTCTCTCTCTTGCTTCCAGCCTCCATGATGTCAGCAGAGCCCATGTGCTCTACCTCTCTCTGCTTCCTATCACCATGCCCTGAGATCCGCTGGTCCCCGGACTCACATGGACTGAACCCAAAACCGTAAGAAAATAAATCTTCTTTCCTCTAAGTTGCATGGTCATTCTTTTAGATTATAGCTGCAGGAATGCTGACTGGAACACAGTGAGAATCTTTAGAGAGTCCCGGTAGGTTTCATTTTCACAGATATCAGCATTTATCAAAAAGTTTAAATTGAGCCTGGCATGGTGGCGCACACTTGTAATCCCAGTACTTGGGAGGCTGAGACAGGAGGATCGCAGGTTCACCACCAGCCTC
>PVJS01032555.1:0-22705 GCA_004027185.1 Glis glis | reverse complement strand
AGGCCCTCTGCAACTTCGTGAGACCCGGTTTCAAAATAAAGTATAAAAAAATAGGGCCGGGGGTGTAGCGTGGAAGTAGAACGCCCCTGGGTTCAATCCTCGGTACTGCAAATAAATAAATAAATAAATAAATAAATAAATAAATAAATAAAGCTTCAAGGGCACTGTGTTCATGTCAAGCCCTTAGTTACTACACTCCCCTGGCTCCCATCACGTGTAGATCCTGCTCCTTACCTAGATCTGCGTCAGGCCTTTTCACGTGCTGTTCCTTCTGCCAGGAATGCTTTTCCCTGCCTTTCTACCCAGCTCACCACTTCCTTGGGCTGAGCCCCACTCCTAGCTAAGCTCCACTCCTGGCAGGCTCTCTGGCCCTGTGGAGTCAGACAGACATGAGTTCAAATCCTGCCTCTGTCACTTTCCAGTTGTAGGACTTTAATCGAGTTTACCTACAGGGCACTGGGCCCCAGTTTTCTCATTGGTAAAAGGGGGATAAATGGTATTAACCTCCTACGACGCACCCGAGGGTCAAGTACAGCCATGCGTAGAGCGCATTCAGCAGGCAAGAATTAGACACCACGGAATGGAGCCGCTCTCAGCGCTAGTGCGATCTCCTGATGAGCTGTGACATTTTTCTTGTGTCTAGAGACACAGCACCTGGGTCCTTCCTGCCTCTGAGCTGCAGCCGGGGGGCGCTCCTGAGCGTGCCGGCCACACCCCCCTCAGGCCAAGGATCCAGCTTCTGCTTTGGGGCTTTTTTCCAAGCTGAGGCCAGCAAGCCCCCACCCAGGAGGGAAAGGGAGTTGGGGTGACTATGCTAGCCCTGTCCCTTTGCAGAATGATTAGGGGGTACAACCCACATGCTCCCTGCAAAGGTGGCCAGTGGGGCAGAGCCTCAGCTTCCTGTCACAGTAACCAGCACAGCAGCACCCCTTCTCCTCATGGTCCCCCCTTCTCTGTTTAACACTCTTCACTCTCACTCCTAAACACACCCCTGCACCCCCTCCTTGACTCAGGCTCTGCTTCGGGGGAACCCAAATAAAGACAGATGTCAAGATGGGTAGTGCGGCTGGTGCCGGCGTGTGACAAGGCCCCGGACTCCGGCTCGCCATGCCCACTTTCCCTGCAGGGTCCCCGTTTCCTCTGGACTAAGGGGCTCAGACCAGCTGTCTCACTCTAAGATCCTCCAGCACACTTCTCTCGTAACCATATCATTCATTCATGAAGCTATTAACCTTTTATGAGAGGCCTTCCGAAGCTGCTGGGGCAGCACTGCAGCCCTGGCACTCGGTGCAGGGTGCTGGCCCACCGAGGGAGGGCCGCCGAGAGGGACAGGCCCACCAGGGTGCAGGGCGCCTGGGACAGTGTCACTTTGGAGAAAACCTGTTCTCTTCTCTCTGCCTCTGGCTCACTGGTCACCTGCCTGGCTGCCCTTCTGGCAGGGAAGAAAGCTTGAGTCCTGTTTTGGACTACTATCGTATTTGTTTTCATTCATTCATTCATTCATCCATTAATTAATTAATTCATTCATTCATTCCACAAGCATGGATCTTATGCTGGTGAGTAAAACTGTCAGTTTACCTCCTCCCTTGATTTTCTTTTTCTCTCCTCCCTCTCTCCCTTCCCCCTTCCCTCCCTCTCTCCCTCTTTCAGTACTGAGGATTGAAATCAGAGGCATTCTACCTCCAAGCTACACCCCCATCCTATTTATATTTATTTATTTTTGCGGTACTGGGGATGGAACCCAGGAGCATTTTACCTCCAAGCTACAGCCCCAGCCCTATTTTTTATTCTTTATTTTGAAACAGGGTCTCACTAACTTGCAGAGGGCCTCACTAAGTAGCTGAGGCTGGCTGCAAACCCTGATCCTCCCATCTCAGCCTCCCGAGTAGTGGGATTATAAGCGTGCGCCACTAGGCCTGGCTCCTTTTTATTTTTTTATTTTGAAACAGGGTCTCACTAAGTCACAGAGGCTGGCCTCGAACCTGCAATCCTCCTGTCTCAGCCTCCCAAGTACTGGGATTCCAGGCGTGTGCCACCACGCCTGGCTTCTCCTTTAATTTTCTTTTTTTTTTTTCGGTATCGGGGATTGAACCCAGGGACATTTTACCTCCGAGCTACACCCCCGGCCCTATATTTTATACTTTTATTTTGAAACCGGGTCTCACGAAGTTGCAGAGAGCCTCACTAAGTAGCTGAGGCTGGCCGCGAACCCAGATCCTCCGGTCTCAGCCTCCCAAGTACTGGGATTACAAGCATGCGCCACCATGCCTGGCTTCTCCTTCAATTTTCTACACTCACTCTGATGCATTACCAGACAATGCTGCCTGGAAATCTTTGGGAGCATGCAGGATATGCACAAATAAAACATCACTTAATTTCAAGCCTCTGGGCTTTGAACTGTGTGGTCACAGCATCCAGTGACTAACCGGGGCACCAGCAAACCATTCTCCAAGCAGTCTCTGTTTCAGAGTTAAGATTAATTTCATTTAGTGAGGCCCTTAGCCACTTAGCGAGACCCTGTTTCTAAATCAAAAGGGCTGGGGGTGTAGCTCAGAGGTAGAATGCCCCTGGGTTCAATCCCCAGTACCACACACACACACACACACACACACACACACACACACACATTAATCCCATTTATTGCCTTTTTTTCTTTGTTATTTTTTAAAAAAAATTTTTGCGATACTGGGTATTGAACCCAAGGGCATTCTACCTCTGAGCTACACCCCAGCCCTATTTTTTATTCTTTATTTTGAAACAGGGTCTCACTAAGTTGCGGAGGGCCTCACTAGGTAGCTGAGGCTGGCCGCGAACCTGTGATCCTCCTGTCTTAGCCTCCCAAGTACTGGGATTACAAGCGTGTGCCACCACGCCTGGCTCTTCTTTGTTATTGGATAAATAAATATTTCATGATTGCTGCATCCAAAATGTTAGGTACATGTGGTCTCCAAAGGGCACAAAGATTACACGTGCCTCTTGTTTAAGGATGAGGGGAGTGGGGACCTGTGGACCGATCCCCAGCCTTGGGGCTAAACGTGGCCTTTCCCTCCATGTCCCACTCCTTTTCCAGACCTGGAATCTGCCTCCCTCCATCCTCTTTTTTTTTTTGCGGTACCGGTGATCGAACCCAGGGGCGTTCTACCTCCGCGCTACACCCCCGGCCCTATTTTTTATACTTTATTTTGAAACCGGGTCTCACGAAGTTGCGGAGGGCCTCACTAAACAGAGAGAGAGAGAGACAGGGAGAGAGAGAGAGAGAGAGAGAGAGAGAGAGAGAGAGAGCTGAGGTTGGCCGCGAACCCGGATCCTCCGGTCTCTGCCTCCCAAGTACTGGGATTACAAGCGTGCGCCACCACGCCTGGCGCCCTCCATCCTCTTGAGCATGTTTTTCTTCTCTCTCCTGGAACCTACCACACCCTACTGATTATTCTGAAGGTCTGTTTGGCTCTGTCTTCCTCTAGCCCCTCGCCACCAGCTTGAGCTCTTTGCCCCATATTGGAATACACTGTCCTGAGACTTGAACTGATCCAACTCCAGTTTTTTTTCTTTCTGTATGAGGGATTGAATCCAGGGGAATTCTACCTCTGAGCTACATTCCCAGCAATGTTTATTTATATATTTATTTATTTATTTATTATTATAATTATTATTATCTTGGTGGCACTGGGGATTAAACCCTGAGGCATTCTACCTCTGAGTTACACCCCCAGCCTGATTTTATTTTTTCAGTACTGGGAATTGAACCCAGGGGCATTCTACCTCTGAGCTACACCTCCAGCACTATTTTTATTCTTTATTTTGAAACAGGGTCTCACTAAGTTGTGGGGAGCCTCATTAAGTAGCTGAGGCTGGCCGCGAACCCGGATCCTCCTGTCTCAGCATCCCAAGTAATGGGATTACAAGGTTGCGCCACCACGCCCAGATCTGATTTTATTTCTTATTTTGAAACAGGGTCTCACTAAGTTGCTGAGGGCCTCGCTAAGTTGCCGAGGCTGGCTTCGAACCTGCAATCCTTCTGTCTCAGCCTCCCAAGTACTGGGATTATAAGCGTGCACCACCACGCCTGGCTTTTATTTTTTATTTTGAAATAGGGTCTTGTTAAGTTGTTGAGGCTGGCCTCGAACCTGCGATCCTCCTGTCTCAGCCTCCCAAGTACTAGGATCACAGGTGTGTGCCACCACGCCCGGCTCCACCTCCAGCTTTAAAGAGAATCAACCACACGTGCATTCTATTTCTCCGCACTGACTCCTGATTCCTTCCTTCAAGCCTACCATCCATCCATTTGCCTGGAGTCTGGGTGCAAGGCTACATTAGCTGGCTCTGCCAATTTTTGGCAGGAGGGCACTGGGGATAGAACCTAGAGGCATTCTATCTCCGAGCTACACCCCCAGCCCTATTTTTTATTCTTTATTTTGAAACAGGGCCACACTAAGTTGCGGAGGCCTCACTCACTAAGTAGCTGAGGCTGGCCACGGACCTGCAATCCTCCTGTCTCAGCCTCCCAAGTACTGGGATTACAAGCATGCACCACCATGCCTGGCCTACTTTTTATTTTGAAACAGGGTCTTGCTAAGTTGCTGAGGGTCTTGCTAAATTGCTGAGGCTGGCCTCGAACCAGTAATTCTCCTGTCTCAACCTCCGGAGTCTAGGATTACAGGCGTGTGCCACTGCGTCCAGTTTCTGGCTCTGCCATTTACAGGTTGGGCTTGATAATCCCAAGGTGCCTCATTTTCCCCATCTGTAAAATGGGGGTTATAATAGCGTCTACTCTTAGGGTTATCTTGAGGGGGAGGCGAGTCGATAATATATATTGATATGCTAAACCGGGTGTGGTGGCGCATGCTTGTAATCCCAGTACTTGGGAGGTTGAGACAGGAGGATCCCAGGTTCACGGCCAGCCTCAGCTACGTAGTGAGGCCCTCTGCAATTTAGTGAGACCCTGTTTCAAAATAAAGAATAAAAAATAGGCCTGGGGGTGTTGCTCAGAGGTAAAATGCTCCTGGGTTCAATCCCTAGTACTGCAAAAAAAAAAAAAAAAAAAAACCAAACCTCACTTATATCGATGTGCTGAGAACAGCCTTTGGTCCATGGTAAAAGTGGGGGTCACTATCATGGTTACAAAGAGCTTTCCCTACATTTTTGGAACTAGATCCTTCTTGTTTTCCTTTGGGGTGGAATTCCTTACCTGTTTTTTTGGGACTGTTATCCATCCCTGTTTGCATTTCCTTTGGATCAGGGCCCCCTTCCTGTGACCCCCTGGGGTTCTCCTGCCTCCCCAGGAGGAGCTGATCTTTGGGGCATGGAGGGAGGGACAGGGGGTGGACTGGCCACTGCCGTCTGGGATGAATCACAGCCCCCTCCCCTCACTGGTTGCTTAGCAACCAGGAATATACATCCCTGCAGCCACCTGCAATTTTATGGGGGAGACACAATGTTCCCGATGCACCCTCAAATCTTATTCCATTGAGTTCTCTTCAGCCCGAGACCCAGGCACAGAAGTAAAATGAGCAGAACCGAGCCGGTTGTGGTGGCGCACGCTTGTAATCCCAGTACTTTGGGAGGCGGAGACCGGAGGATCCGGGTTCGCGGCCAGCCTCAGCTCTCTCGCTCTCTCTCCCCCTTTCTCTCTCTCTCTCTCTCTCTCTCTCTCTCCTTAGTGAGGCCCTCCGCAACTTCGTGAGACCCGGTTTCAAAATAAAGTATAAAAAATAGGGCCGGGGGTGTAGCGTGGAGGTAGAACGCCCCTGTGTTCAATCCCTGGTACCGAAAAAAAAAAAAATGAGCAGTACCATGTGTGAGCGTCTGTTCCTGCCCTCCCCGGAAGGCCGGGCAGCAGGGGACTGTGAGGACCTCCCCAGTGTGAGTTCCTGGTGGCATCCTCACTGGGGAAGCCAGGTGCCCTCTGGGACCCGGCCTGGCCTTCCCTGCCAAGCTGAGGATTGAGTACCTGCTTGGCAGGCGCTGGTGACAAATGCAGCCTCTGCCCTGGCTCGCCCCTTCCACTCTTGTAGTCTTCTCCGCCTCCTGACCCTGGGCTTTCGGGGGCCCTGCTCTGTCCCCCTTCCCCAGCCCCTCACCCATTCCTCCAGAGCCCTGACTGCAGTGGACGTGCCCCATCGTTTTCCCACCTGGTCGCTGTCTTGCTTGTCACACACGCGTGAATGTGAGCCCCGTGAGACAGTTATGGCGTTGTTCATTGTTGGATCTCTTCCCAGTACCCAGGGCTGTGTCCAGAGCACAGTAGGTACTCTAGAAACATCTACTGAGTGGCTGAGTCATCAAAATGAGCTTCCTGTGGCTAGATGTGTAGCTTGGTGGTACAGCATGTGCTTGGCATGAGCAAGGCCCTGGGTTCCATTCCCAGCACCAAAAATAAGAAGAGGAAGAAGAGGAGGAGGAGAGCCGGGCATGGCGGCACACACTTGTAATCCCAGTACTTGGGAGGCGGAGACCGGAGGATCCCGGTTCGCGGCCAGCCTCAGCTACTTAGTGAGACCCTCTGCAACTTCGTGAGACCCAGGTTCAAAATAAAGGATAAAGCCGGGCGTGGTGGCGCACGCTTGTAATCCCAGTACTTTGGGAGGCGGAGACCGGAGGATCCGGGTTCGCGACCAGCCTCAGCGCGAACCCGGATCGCACACAGATCGACACAGATCGACACAGATCGATCGATCGCTCTCTCTCCTCTCTCTCTGTGTCTCTGTCTCTCTCTGTCTCTCTCTCTACCTAGTGAGGCCCTCGGCAACTTCGTGAGACTCGGTTTCAAAAATAAAGCATAAAAAAATAGGGCCGGGGGCGTAGCGCGAAGGTAGAACACCCCGGCGTTCAATCCCCGGTACCGCAAAAAAGAAAAGAAAAAAAAAGGATAAAAAATAGGGCTGGGGGTGTAGCTCGGAGGTAGAATGCCCCTGGGTTCAATCCCCAGTACCGCCAAAAAAAAAAAAAAAAAAGAAGAGGAGGAGGAGGAGGAAGAGGAAAAGAAGAATAAGAATAATAACAATAAGAAGCAACAGCCAGGTGTGGTGGTGCACGCCTATAATCCCAGTACTTGGGAGGCCGAGACAGGACAATCGCAGGTTCAAGGCCAGCCTCAGCAATTTAGTGAGACCCTGTTTTCAAATAAAAAATAAAATAGGGCTGGGGTGTAGCTCAGATGTAGTCAGTTCAATCCTCAGTACTACACACACACACACACACACACACACACACACACTCAGCAGAAGCAGCTGGGTGAGGTGGCACATGCCTATATCCTGGTACTTAATCCCAGGATTTGGGAGGCTGAGACAGGAGGATTACAGGTTTGAGGCCAGCCTTAGCAACTTACTGAGACTCTATTTCAAAGTAAAAAACTAAAGGGCGGCAGCCATAGCTCAGAGGTAAAACGCCTGAGTTCAATCCCTAGGGCGCATGCACACACACCCCAGTAGTTGGTGCTTAGTAGGTGTTCATGGGCCTTCATCCCTTCTTTTCAAGTTGAGTTTTGCTTTTCTGTAAAGGAGGTGGGCTGATACCCTTAAGCCCTGTACTGCTTGGTCTAGCAATTCTTTATCAGATAAGGAAGATTAAAATCTTCCTCAGGGGAGCCGGACGTGGTAGTGCACACTTGTAATCCCAGGACTTGGGAGGCTGAGACCGGAGGATTCGGGTTTGCCGCCAGCCTCAGCTACTTAGTGAGGCCCTCTGCAACTTAGTGAGACCCAGTTTCAAAATAAGGAACAAAAAAATAGGGCCGGGGGTGTAGCTCAGAGGTAGAATGCCCCTGGGTTCAATCCCCAGTACAGCAAAAAAAAAAAAAAAAAAAAAAAAAAAAAATCTTTCTCAGGGGAAACCGTTCTAGCAGAAAACCATCGTCCCTGTCGCTTTTCAGGGACGGAGCTGGCAGGACATGTCCCGAGAGGGTGTGAGGTTTAAATGCTTGCAACAGGGAGAAGGGAAAAGCATGTAGGATCTGAGGGTGCCTGGAAGCCATTGGCAGGGGGGGGGGCGCCCCGATCTGGGCAAGCCTGCATCCCAATCTCCCCTCTGCAACGTGCTGTGGCCTGACCCGGGTACTCCGTGCCTCAGTTTCCTCAGCTGCAAGACGGTGATAATACAGAGAGGAGAGGCCAAAATGAAAGGCGGGTCCTCCCTTTCCCAGAGCTCAGAATGAAACCCCAGGCTGGACCCACCCCTTGCTGGGTGAGGTCTCTCAATAGTGGCTGCACTTTTATTATAGTGGCGCCTGGCGACACAGGACTTGTTAGGACAATTTAGGAAGCCTTGGAGGCGAGGCGACAGGACAGCCGGCAGTTCCAGATCAAACAGCCAGCAGTCCCGGGAGCCAGGACATGAGAGGGACAGTTTTGCAGTCAGAAACCCGACGGTTCTGAACGCGCCGCGCTCGCTCGGCTGTTCTCCATCCTCCCCCGGTCCAGGTAATTAGATCGCCCAGGGCTTCAAGCGGAAGCTGGCGGCTTCCTGCCAGAAGTGACTCTCCCTCAGCTCGGGTGTCGCCCAGGCTAACAAGGGGCCCGCAGGGGCCTCTGCCAGCTCAGGTCGCAGACCCTCTGTGCCTGGGGATCACCCCAGGACTCCAGCCTACGCGGGGGTCCAAGGGACGTAGCTTTCCTCATCAGGGACAGAGGGAATGACAGGAGCCTGGCCAGGGCGCACTGACCACTCAGTGGCCCCTTGGAACTTGGTTGTCTCTCCCAACGGCTTCAGGTTCTAACAGACTAGGGAGCTCCCTTTCAGATACTGACTTCTCCAAATGCACCCCAACAAGGAGAGCAGCAGGTGGGTGCTAGAGGGCCAGTGGAGCCAAGATCCCCAAAGCAAAGTCTTGACTTTGTCACCTCTTGCTGTGTGACCCTGGGCAAATCACTCTCTGAACCTTGGCTTCTTTATTATTATTATTATTATTATTATTATTATTTATTATTATTTTTTGTGGTACCGGGGATTGAACCCAGGGGCGTTCTACCTCCGCGCTACGCCCCCGGCCCTATTTTTTTTTATACTTTATTTTGAAACCGGGTCTCACGAAGTTGCGGAGGGCCTCACTAAGTAGAGAGAGAGAGACAGGGAGAGAGAGAGACAGGGAGAAGAGAGAGAGAGAGAGAGAGAGAGAGAGAGCTGAGGCTGGCCGCGAACCCGGATCCTCCGGTCTCCGCCTCCCAAAGTACTGGGATTACAAGTGTGCGCCACCACGCCTGGCTCTTGGCTTCTTTATTATTAAGTGGGAGGCTGAAAGTGTGTACCCCCTGGGGGCAGCTGTGATATCAAAGGAGATCATGGAGGCTACTGGGCCTTGCAGAGTCCCTGGCAGAGCTCAAGAAATGGACAGAGAGGGCCCGAAGTCACTGAAGAGCAGGGACCCCATTATTACCCCCTCTCAGCAATCTTCAGTGTCCAGCATGCCAGCTCCGGGTTAGGCTAAATGCCACCTCCACAGGGAGCCCTCCTTGATTCCTCCTCTCAAGCTGTCCCTCCCCCAAGTGGCCTTCAAAGCATGTATCTGCCTGATATGTCCTTACTCATTAATCTGCTTCTTCTGTATATTTTTTTTTCTGGACTCTGGTAAGCTTTGAGAGGAGAGGGCCAGGACGGGGTCTAGCACCACACACATGCTCAATAAAAGCCTCTTCAAAGGTGAGCTGAAGTCACAAATGAACACACCGACTCGCAACCTGGGGCGGGGCGTATTTGTACTAGGGGGTGTGTCAAAATTTGGCAGGGTGGGGCAGTAAAAACCAGGATATCTATAGTTCTGGGATTACAAGCGTGTGCCACCACTCCCAGCAATCCTCCCCCCTTTATAACACACAGGCATGTGGTTTAAAAATAAATCTGTGACAGGTTGGGAAATATAGCTCAGTGGTAAAGTGCTTGCTTAGCATGCGCCGAGACCCTGGGTTGGATCCCCAGCACCACAATCAATCAATCAATCAATCAATCAAAGCCGGGCATGGTGGCGCACGCTTGTAATCCCAGTACTTGGGAGGCTGAGACAGGAGGATCACAGGTTCGCGGCCAGCCTCAGCTACTTAGGCCCTCTGCAACTTAGTGAGACCCTGTTTCAAAATAAAGAATAAAAAATAGGGCTGCGGGTGTAGCTCAGAGATAGAATACCCCTGGGTTCAATCCCCGGTACCGCCAAAAAAAAAATAAAAATCAATCAACCAATCAACCTGTGACTGTGGGTCCAAAGACCCAAGTTCTCATTTAGTTTTGTGCCAGATGGTTATGTGAGTCTGGGCAGGACCCTTCCTTCTCTGGGCCTCCTCCTCTTTCTCCTCTTCTTTGCCTTCTTTTTTGGGGTACTGGGGATTGAACCCAGGGGCATTCTACCTCTGAGCTACATACTCAGCCCTTTTTATTGTTTATTTTGAAACATGGTCTTGCTAAGTTGCTGAGGGTCTCGCTAAGTTGCTGACGTTGGCCTCGAACCTGTGATCCTCCTGTCTCAGCCTCCCAAGGACTGGGATTATGGGTGCACCACAGCACCCGCTCAGCTTCTTAACCTATGTGATGTCAGTCATGACGCTCACAGTGATAGTAAGAGTAACGAGGATGATGATAATGGTGGTTTCCATTTCTGGTGGGCAGCCTGCGAGGTGCTACGTGTGTTATGACTCGCATGGGCTTACTTATAAGGACTATTTCCCAGGCAGGTAGACAGGTCCTGAGATGTGCGGTCACTTGCTGGGCACAGCTGGAGTCAGCCCCGGGACGGCTGTCTCTGAACCTGCCTGCTTCTCTCGATTATCCTCATTACTTCTAGTGACCCTCTGCCCCAAGGCCTGGCTGAACATAATGACCATTCCTTTCCCATCCCTTCTCCCTCGTCTCTGTGCCTCTGTGCACACTGTTCCCACTCCCTGCAGTGCCCTTCCTGCTGAAAACATTGTTTGTTTTGTGTGTGTGTGTGTGTGTGTGTGTGTGTGTGTGTGTGTGTTACTGTGGGGATTGAACCCAGGGCCATTCTACCTCTGAGCTATACCCCCGGCCCTATTTTTTATTCTTTATTTTGAAACAGGGTCTCACTAAGTTGCAGAGGCTGGCCGTGAATCCGGATCCTCCGGTCTCAGCCTCCCAAGTACTGGGATTACAAGCCTGTGTCACCACGCATGGCTTTATTGTTTTATTTTGAAACAGGGTCTCACTAAGTTGCAGAGGGCCTCACTAAGTAGCTGAGGCTGGCTGCGAACCCGGTTCCTGCTGTCTCAGTCTCCCAAGTACTGGGATTACAAGCCTGTGTCACCACGCCTGGCTTTATTATTTTATTTTGAAACAGGGTCTCACTAAGTTGTGGAGGCCTCACTAAGTAGCTGAGGCTGGCCGCAAACCTGCGATCCTCCTATCTCAGCCTCCCAAGTACTGGGATTACAAGTGTGCACCACCACGCCCGGCCCGTTTCAAAATATTTAAAAAAATAATTTAAAAAGGCTTGAACACATGCTAGTCGGGCACTTTTCTCTAGTCTCAGAGAAAAAATTTTCTTTTCAAAAATTTTAAAACTTTTCTTTTTTTTCAACTCTTGGTTAAAAAGGAAAATCTTACCAGATACTTTACCATAGAAAACAAACACAGAAGGGCTTTGGTCTATGGTGGAGTGGGAAGCCGAGAGCCTACCTGTTTAGCATCCTCTTATCCCCTGGGACACCTCTGTGGGATCCAGGGAGCCCAGTATGAAAACCACTTTCCCAAACCCTCAGTTTCCCCATATTCAGCTTGTTTAGTGCATATTTATTCTGTAAAATGATGATGCAGGCCAGTCATGGTGGCGCACACTTGTAATCTCAGTACTTGGGAGGCTGAGACAGGAGGATCGCGGGTTCGTGGCCAGCCTCAGTTACTTAGTGAGGCCCTCTGCAACTTATTGAGACCCTGTTTCAAAATAAAGAATAAAAAATAGGACTGGGAGTGTAGCCCGGCAATAGAATGCCCCTGGGTTCAATCCCCAGTACCTCCAAAAAAAAAAAAAAAAAAAAAGATGATGCAGGCCGGGCATGGTGGCGCACACTTGTAATTCCAGTACTTGGGAGGCTGAGACAGTAGGATCGCAGGTTCGAGGACAGCCTCAGCAAGTAGTGAGACTCTCAGCAACCTAGCGAGTCCCTGTTTCCAAATAAGTAATAAAATCGGGCTGGAGGAATAGCTCAAAGGTAGAATACCTCTAGGTTCAATCCCTAGTACCCCCCAAAAAAGAAGAATAAAAAATAGAGCTGTGGGTGTAACTCAGAGGTAGAATGCCCCTGGATTCAATCCCCAGTACCACACACACAAAAAATAATGATGATGCAGCCCAGTGTGGTGGCACACGCCTGTAATCCCAGTACCTGGGAGGCTGAGACAGGAGGATTGCAAGTTGGAGGCCAGTCTCAACAATTTAGCGAGGCCCTCAGAAACTTAGTGAGACCCTGTTTCCAAATAAAATAATAAAATAGGGCTGGGGGTGTAGCTCAGAGGTAGAATGCCCCTGGGTTCCATCCCCAGCATCACAACAAACAAACAAACAAACAAACAAACAAACAGAAAATGATGATGCCTTGTTCTAAGAGCCAGCCCTCGCCCCTTCCTGCCATCTTTCCTGCTCTGGGAACTGCTGTGAGGACAAGCCGGAAGGACTTGGTCCTGAAATATTTGCACAGAATAAATGACAGCCACCTGGTGGGTTTGGGACTCGGTGGGTCTATCTAAAGCGAGCCCACCTGCAAGTCCTCCCTGTCTCTCCTCCACCACCTCACTGGGCGCCGGGCCGCGTACAGCACCTTCCGGGCCCCGCCGCATCGCTCATCCTGCTGAACGACCTGGAACCACCTGGAACCCTCGGTCGGCTGCAGGGGCCTTTTCTCTAACCTCGGTGGGCTGCAGGGGCCTTTCCCTGCTCTCCCCCCACCCCTTGGCTGCAGAACTGTCGGCCTGGGATAATCCATAGCATGTATTGATCGACTCCTGGGTTTCTTTTATTGATGATTCAGAAAGATGTGTGGGCGGCATTCTGAAAAACATCTACACATGATTCATCAAACCTTCATACTGAGCTGCTTTTAAAGGATTTTTTCCCCATGGTGGTGGGCTGTCTATGCGTTGCGAAGCAAATACAAGGTCGGCACTTTTTCTTTAACCCATAGACTCCCGTGCGTTGCTCAAGCCCATTGATGTGCCAAGACCAGCTGCCTTTCTGTCTCCATTCATTAAAACCCAACATGTCCCCCCTTTTTTGGTACTGGGGATTGAATGCAGGGATGTCTACCTCCAAGCTACACCCTCAACCCTTTTTATTCTGAAGGTTGAACTAAGTAGCTGAGGCTGGCTACGAACCTGCGATCCTCCTGCCTCAGTCTCCCAATTACTGGGATTACAAGCGTGCGCCACCATGCCCGGCTACATCCCACCCTTCCTGGAGAACGTGACTGTTTATTTATTTATTTATTTTTTCTTTGAGGTCCCGGGATTGAACCCAGGGGCGTTCTACCTCCGCGCTACACCCGCAGCCCTATTTTTTATACTTTATTTTGAAACCGGGTCTCAGGAAGTTGTGGAGGGCCTCACTAAGTAGAGAGGGAGAGAGAGAGAGAGAGAGAGAGAAAGAGAGCTGAGGCTGGCCGCAAACCCGGATCCTCTGGTCTCCGCCTCCCAAAGTACTGGGATTACAAGCGTGCGCCACCACGCCCTGCTCAAACCAACTTCTTAATGGGGAAACAGAGGTGATCAGTCTGTGAGGCCGAGCCCTGACACACACAACTACCCCCGTGTCAGCGCTATTCTATGCTGCTTCCCCTTGTCCTCCCCACAACCCCAGGAGGCCGTCACTATTATTATCCCCATTTTACAGATGAGGAAGCAGAGGCACAGAGAGGTTGAGTCACATGCCCAGAGTCCCACAGCTGGCAACTGGTCGACCTGGGATTTGAATCCAGGTCATCCATGTCTGGGATCTATAGCCTTCTGATGTTCTGTCCCTCCCCAAATTTCTTCCAGCCCCGCCCCTCACAGCACCCCGGGAGATCATTCTAGAGACCAATGCAGCTGGAGCTCTGCATACTCCTCCCTCTCAGAGAACTCATTTAGTCCTCATGAGAAATTAGGAAGCAGAGGCCCAGAGAGGTCAGGTGAGAGGCCGAGACACGAGGCAGGCAGGTGGCGGAGCATCGCCAGAGCTGCCGTTATTCGTTTCACTGATTTCTTTTTGTGGCACTAGGGATTGAACCCAGGTGCAGTCTACCTCTACCCAGCCCTATTTTATTCTATTATTTTTTATTTAGAAACAGGGTCTCGCTAGGTTGATGGAAGTCTCATTATTTGCTGAGGCTGTCCTTGAACCTGCGATCCTCCTGTCTCAGCCTCCCAAGTACTGGGATGACAAGCATGTGCCACCACGCCTGGCTTATTCTTTTCATTTTAAAGATGTGAAAAATGAGCCCTTTATTTCAATCATTCATTCATTCATTTTTCTGCGGTACTGGGGATTGCATTCAGGGACATTCTACTTCTAAACTACATCCCCAGCCCTGTTTTATTTTTTATTTTGAAACAGGGTCTCACTAAGTTGCATAGGGCCTTGCTAAGTAGCTGAGGCTGGCCTCAGACCTGTGATCCTCCTGTCACAGCCTCCCAGGCACTGGAATTACAGGCATGCGCTACCACATCCGGATCCCCTAATCCTATTTTATTTACTTATATTTATTTTGAAACAAGGTCTTGCTAAGTTGCTGAGGGTCTTGCTAAGTTGCTTGAGAGGCTGGTCTCAAACCTGTGATCCTCCTGTCTCAGCCTCCCAAGTACTAGGATTACAGGCGTGCACCACCATGCCCGGCTGAGCCCTTTACTTTTTACATAGTGCCTAACTTGGTGAGCATTTCGGCATTCTGTGGAATTCTAAGAAATGCTGCTCTAGGCCACGCTATATGCTTTCCCTTCTCTTTCCCTCATGCATAGCCAACTCCAAACTCCTCCTCCTCCGGGGAGCCCTCCCAGACCACTGCTGCCCACCCACCTCCCCACTCCTCTGAGGCCTGGAACTCTGCAGTGCTGAATTTCAATTATCTGTTTGAGGGGTGTGCCTGCTGGGATGGGAACTCAATGGGTTCTCCTGCACACTTATTCAGCCTTCCTCGGCACCAGGCACCAGGCACCAGGCACCAGGCTGGGTTTCCCACTTTTGCGTTTGCCCTTGTTTCCTACGTGCCGCGATAGGCCGTGTGCTGCTCCTGGGCTCTGAGGAGCTCCGCTGGTGGGTTTCTTAGCTTGGGCTCCACGGCCTGGCTTCAAGGGGGTCTGGACCCCCCACCCCCGACAGTGTGAGCCACGTCTTTTGCAGGCAGTTGTCTTTCTGGGGAGAGGGGTCACAGCGTCCATCAGCTTCTCCCCAGGGACTGGGACTCAGAGATGTTTAAGAACTCCTAACTCAAGGGAATATCCGGGTCCCCAGTCAAAAGGCAAAGACCCAGCAGGCTGGAGTCGGGGGCCACCTGACGGCCAGTGAGCGTGGTCCATTTTGTCTGAGATGGGGGGACACACGACACTGAGACCCAGGAGCTCCCTGCAGAGCCCGTGTCCACTCAGGCCCCGTGTGGCCATTGTCAAGCCTTGAGCTAGAACTGCTGCTGCCTTTATTGTCCCCCACACATTTAATCATAACTAGACAACACCGAGGAAGAAAGAGATGCGTCTAGACTCCTGCCGAGGCCAGTCTACGGGCAATGTGCCGAAGAGAGCGGTTACTCTGAGAAATGGCCCTAGCTGTTCCTCCTGACCTGGGAGAGCAGACCACAGACACCCACGGGATGCTGGATGCGGCCAGGGGTAGGTGAGTGCCCACTAGACTGCCCGGTGGAACTCAGTCTGGCAGCAAAGTCTCCAGTGCAGTCTCTGTAGGAATGGGCTGGGCTTAGTGTCTCACAGTGCCCGGGCCCTGGAGACTGGAGGTGGGGGACGGGGATCCCCCATCCAGTGTTCTCTGCTTCCCAGGCTGTGGTCTATATATACCTCGGGGAGGGACCGTCACCCACTTCTTAGAATAACCATGCTTGCAGTTGAGCGTGGTGGCGCACGCTTGTAATCCCAGCACTTGAGAGGCTGAGACAGGAGGATCACAGGTTCGCGGCCAGCCTCAGCTACTTAGTGAGGCCCTCTGCAACTTAGTGAGACCCTGTTTCAAAATAAAGAATAAAAAAAAATAGGACTGAGGTAGAATGCCCCTGGGTTCAATCCCCAGTACCACAAAAAAATTAATAATCATGCTTGCCATTTATTGAGCACCTACAGTATGCTCAGGGCCGCACTAAGCATTGTGCAACCGGCAGTGACCTCACTTTCCAGGGGAAGAAACTGAGGCTCAGAGAAGCTTGTGGGCAGTCACAGGCTCTGCCCTGCGGCCACGCCTTTTGTGTTTATGTAGGACCGCTTCCCCTCGTGGCCCAGGGAAGGGAACTTGCAGCGGGGAGGTGTGCAGAGGTGGACCCCAACTCTGAGTTCCAGGGTCAGGCTGGGCTGGTCTCTCCTTTCTGCTTCTCAGGTCCTACCTTTGGTCCCCTCAAAAAACAAAACAAAACCCCCTAAGAACTGACAGCTTCTCTCTGGAAACCCCAGGCCTGCTCCTTTTGGCAACAGGAAGAAAGCACCGCTCCCACGCCCAGGACAGGACAAACAAGGGTATCTGTCGCCCTGCCTGTCACGGCCCATCTTCCCGCTGCCCTGCCTGCCTGGCAGCACCACAGCCCACAGCTGCCCGAGATCCCCAGCCACCCCCCATAGGGTCTGGATCTGGGAGCCACACAGGGGACTCCCAGACAGGGGACTCCCACACAGGGCCTGGCAGCAGGGCTTGCCTGGGCAGCTGCATTGGGTGCATGTCTGCGACGTTGTGGCTCAACGCCCAAGCCCGGGATTCCTGAGGCTCGGGCAGGGAGGATGGGGCTGGGTAGCCGGACTCAGTAGGGGACAGCAGGAGCCCCTGGTGGGCCGGTATGCAGGCAGGCAAGGTGCAGTGGGTTCCACTTCTGGTCCACTCTCCTGCCCCTCCTGGAAGACTGCAAACCCCTGGACTTGAGTTCCCAGGATGGAAAACCTACCCCCATGGGGCAGTGACCCTCTGCCCCTGGGGCCTGACACGGCACATTCTCTCTAGAACACACACTTAACCCAGGTCACTTCCTATACTTCAAACCTTCCCATGGTTGGTTCAGACCCTAACAGGGACGAGGCTCCCTTCCCTGGCCTCAGCAAAGCCGCCGACTCAGCTAGAACACTCTAGAATGGCAATTCTGGCATTTTGACCCATTTCTTTCTCTTTTTTCTTGTTCTCTCCTTTCTTTCCCTTCCTTCCTTCCTTCCTTCCTTCCTTCCTTCCTTCCTTCCTTCCTTCCTTCCTTCCCTCCCTCCCTCTCTCCCTCCCTCCCTTTCTTTCTTTTCCTTCCTTCCTTCCTTCCTTCCTTCCTTCCTTCCCCTCTCTCTCTCTCTCTCTCTCTCTCTCTCTCTCTCTCTCTCCCCCCTTAGGTACTAGGAGTTGAACCCAGGTATGTTCTACCTCTGAGCCACACTTCCAGCCCTTTTTAGTTTATATTTATTTATTTATTTGTTTATTTTTGCAGTACTGGGGGTTGAACCCAGGGACATTCTACCTCCGAGCTACACCCCCAGCCTTATTTTTTTATTCTTTATTTTGAAGCAAGGTCTCACTAAGTTGTGGAGGGCCTCACTAAGTAGCTGAGGCTGGCCGCGAGCCTGGATCCTCCTGTCTCAGCCTCCCAAGTACTGGGATTACAAGCATGCGCCACCACACTCGGCTTAGTTTTTATTGTGAAACAGAGTCTCACTAAGTTGCTGAGAGCCTTGCTGAGTTGTTGAGGCTGGCCTTGAATCTGGGATCCTCCTGTCTCAGCCTCCCAAGTACTGGGATTACAGGTATGTGCCACCATGCCTGTGACACATGGTGGCCCATTTCTAACACATCTCTCCTGCTAAGTATTATGAACACAACCCCATCAACTCAGATGGTGGTGGCCACCTGGATTCAAGTCTCCTACACTTACCTTCAACAGGTGAGGTTTTGAGGCGCCGGCAGATGGCTTCGGTGTCCCCGTAGGTCTCCTTGATCTTGACCACAGCCTCGGTGCCCCGCAGCTCCATGAGGGAGCGGAGCTCCTCCATCGTGCACCCGAACTCGCCCCCATGGCTCGACTCATTTCTTTGGTTTTTGGAGTAAAAGTCACTGTTGGTCATATCACCCATGTCTGCTGAAGTCCCTGCTCAGGGTGGGCCTGAGGATCAGCACTGGACAGGAGGCTTCTGGGCGATCGCTGTGTGTGGCTGTCCTCAGCACACCCTCACTGGACGGCTGCAGCGCCGGGCGGCCGACTCCGGGTCCCAGGGGGAGGCGGTGGTCGAGGCAGGCTGGCAACAGCAGTGGTGAGCTCCAAGGGGTGTCCCCGGGTCCGGGGCAGGGTCCAGGGGCCAGAGGGGTTCAGGGCTGTAGACCCAGGAGTCTCCATTCAGCGGGGCCCATGCTGCTCCCCGGAGCTGGCATCTACATGGTCAGGGGCGGCGGCTCCTGTGGGGACAAGCACAGAGTGGGTGACAAGGGCCAGGCACTGGAGTCCTCATAGGACAGGTGTTTAGTAAGATCCAGGCTGTAGGTGTACATACATGACCCCAAGTAACAGACATTTCATTCAACACCCCTGATCACACCAGCATGTGCCGTAAGTCCAAATGGTTATGGGTACCCAGTAGGGTCCCCACAATATACCACGCCTAAGGCACAGCCTGCTATAGCCTCATAACATACCCTAAACCCTTATTTGTGCACCGTGCCATGTAGCATCTGATTTCCTAACACGTCCCGGTGTGCACGCCCGCTCTGACACACAGGGCTTAGGTGCCATGCAGCACTCAACCTGTATACTCTGAGGTCCAACCCCACTGCCACATGCCACAGGTCCCACTGCACCCCGCTTTGATGGACACCCCCACCTGTGCACACTGTCACATGCAGTCACACTTCTAGGCATTCAGTTTAACATCCCCGCCCCTTCCCTCAAAAACTCTTGCATGCCCAGGCCCTGATGTGCACCCCAGACTGTTTCCTTCTTTTTCTCTCTTCAACATCTTTACACACAGCCCGGGCCTACAGAATTTGGGACATATCCTCCCTCCCACTAAGTATACAGGCCTTGGGATGGACATAGAGATGGTCGCCCCATTCAAGCCACCCCCACCCATAATATGCACTCTCCTCCCCTCATTCCCTCCCCATTTGGGCCTCACAGGCATGGGGATGGGAAGTATATCCCCACCTCCATCTGCAGCCCCCAGCCATGTCAATCAGACTGGCCACAGCAGCCACTCATGCATATTCATGAGGACAGCTCTGAGCCCAGGGCTCGCTCCCTAGTATGCGCTCGGGTCCACACAAGGCTCACCTGGCGCCCCACAGATCAGCACCATGGACAGTGGCCGACCCTACAGTCTCCTGGTGGAGAGGGAGCGCCGGCTTCTCCCTGCCTGCCAGGCCACCCTTGCAGGAGTGTGGCATCTGTGGGACTGCCAGGAGAGAATCCAATCCGCCCGGACACCCAACACCAGCGGCCGAGGCCCCAGCAAGCGTTGGGTGACAAAGGGCCCCTGCTGAGCTCGGCTGAGCCTGGCACGGGGACCGGCCCCGCCCTGTCGCCATGGACAGCTGGCCATCCTGGGCTCAGAACAGTGAGGGAGAAGGAAGGAGGGGCTGAGCCCCACCCCAACCCCAGTCCCCTCCTGCCTGCTCTCTGTCCTTCACAGCCCTTTCCTCCTGGAGCTGGGGGCAGTCAGGGATCATTTAATTTTCTCAGCGGGGAACTTGTAGCACAGAGAGGGAAAGGACCTCATCGAGAGCCACAAGGAGCAAGAAACTGGAGGAGCCTAGAGCGGGTGGTCTCAGGGCTCCTGGCACACAGCTCCTTTTCCTTCTCCTGGGACACACTCCCTCCTTCTGCAGTGCCAGCTGCCAGGTAGATTGTGCCAGGCAGCAGTTAAGAACACAGGACCCGGGATCAGAGAAATGGGGGTTCCAATTCAAGTTCTCCTACATCCTGCTGTGGGACCCTGGGCAAGTCCCTTCACTTTTGGAGCCTAGGGTCCTTCATCTGTAAAATGGGGACCATGATCGTCACCCTCCTCTGTCCCCTGGCTCCCTCCCAATTTCTCTCTCTCTCTTTCTCTCTCTCTTTCTCTCCTCTCTCTGTCTCTCTCCTCTCTCTCTCTCTCTCTCTGTCTGTCTCTCCTCTCTCTCTCTCTCTCCTCTCTCTCTCTCTCTCTCTCTCTCTCTCTCTGGTAGTGGAAATGGAATTCAGGAGTGCTCTGCCACTGAGCTAAATTCCCAACCCTTTTTCAAAAAATTGAGACAGGACCTCAGTTGGTTGCTGACTCTGACCTTGAACTTGCAATCCTTCTGCCTCAATTTAATGGAATAATGAACCATGTTCAAATCCAATGTCTCCACCTAGGGTCAGGGCGTGCTTGGAGCCTTAGAAGAAGCCCACCATGCCTTACAGAGGGGCGCCCTTACTCAATGATACTGGAAGAAGCCACGCCTCCCCACGCCGACCTCTGGGACCAACAGGTATCTTATGGAGTAGAGCATAACACGGACATACTGCTTCAAGAGGAGACACGCATACCAGAGAAAAAATAATATAGGGCTGGGGGTGTAGCTCAGAGACAGAACGCCTTTGGGTTCAATCCTTAGTACAGAGAAAGTGTGGGCCAGGGGTACTAACATAATAATGCTACTAAATTATTGGCACATGGTAAGCATCTATTGAGCACCTACTAGGTGCCAAGCACTCTAAGGGCCTTACAGGGACATTTATCTTGGAGCTGCTGTAAGGCATAAAGAGTAGGGGCTCTGGGAGCCACCATTGATGGATTTGAATTCTGGCTCCTTCACCTCCCGGTAGAATGGGAAACAAATTAATTTTGGTTCTATTATCTTAAAAAAGGGGGAGTCATGGAATAATAGTATCTACCTCACAGTTTTTAGGAGGCTTAAATGGGTTATTTCATGTAAAATACTTAGAACCAAGCCCAGTACATGAGAAGCACTCAGTAATGACTATAATTATGACTATCAGTCCATACAGCCACTTTATAGACACATAATCTTGTTATTTCCATGGAACACATGCAGAAACTGAGGCCAAGAAGGTGGAGTGAATTTTCCAAGGCCGCATGGCTCGGCAGAGGTAGAGCTGGGATTTGAACCCAGGGAGGCTGGGTTCAGAGACACTCCTCCTAGTCAGCAAGCTCTGGGGCTTCTCCTGGTGAATCTCCCTCAAGGGGTTCTTACAAGGCTCAAACAAAGTACCATATGTGAACCGAAGTGCTTTGCAAACCACGAGGGACTTTTTAAACCTGAGGTGCTGTTTTCTATCTGTCCCCCCGCTACCTGCAAAGTGGCTTACAGGCACTGATAATTACATCGCTGACAGCACGAGCTCTGAGAATTGTTAGCAGCAATTATGACTGTGATCACAATAGTAGGCATGAGTTAATGAGCTACTGCCAATATTAATGACTATTGTGTTAAGATGAACTGTGATCTTCAGCCATCTATCCACCGACTTACTCATCCATCCATCCATGCATGCACGCATCCACCCACCTGCCCACCTACTCACCCATCCGTCCATTTGTCCATCTATCCACCCATCCATCCACCCACATACCCACCCATCTGTCTGCCTGCCCATCTGTCCATCCATTTGTACATCTGTATATCCATCCATCCATCCATCCATCCATCCATCCATCCATCCATTCATCCATCCATTTAGCCATCCACCCACCTACCTACCCACCCATCTCTCCATTTGTCCGTCCATCCATCCATCTATCCATCCATCTATCCATCCATCCATCCATCCATCCATCCATCCATCCATCCATCCATTTAGCCATCCACCTACCTACCCACCCATCTCTCCATTTGTCCATCCATCCATCCATCCATCCATCCATCCATTTAGCCATCCACCCACCTACCTACCCACCCATCTCTCCATTTGTCCATCCATCCATCCATCCATCCATCCATCCATCCATCCTTCCTTCCATCCACTTACCCACCCATCTGTCCATTTATCCATCTATCCATCAATCCATTCACCCACCTACCCATCCACTTGTTCATTTGTCCATCTGTCCATCTATTTGTCCATCCATCCATGCATCCTTCCATCTACCTACCCACACATCCATTCAATGGTCATGTTTTGGGAACCTACCTGGTACCAGGCATTGATAATGAACCAAGACATGGTCCCTACCCTCTAGGAGTTGACAGTAGGGAAGAGAGACAATTAAATTAGTGATTTCCATGACTCGATGTTTTGCCATGATGCGGCAAACCCTAGGTGCTGTGGATGCTCAGAACAGGAAGACATGACCTGGCCCAGGTAATATGGAAGGCCTTTCCTCTCTACTCCAAGTTAAAAAAATGTTTTTCCGGCCGGGCGTGGTGGTGCACGCTTGTAATCCCAGTACTTTGGGAGGCGGAGACTGGAGGATCCGGGTTCGCGGCCAGCCTCAGCTCTCTCTCTTTCTCTCTCTCTCTCTCTCTCTCTCTCTCTCTCTCCTTAGTGAGGCCCTCGGCAACTTCGTGAGACCTGGTTTCAAAATAAAGTATAAAAAATAGGGCCAGGGGTGTAGCGCGGAGGTAGAACGCCCCTGGGTTCAATCC
>PVJS01032554.1:12652-22804 GCA_004027185.1 Glis glis | reverse complement strand
ATTGCAAATTAGTGCAACTGCTTTGGAAAACAGTGTGGAGGATCCTCAGAAGAATGGGAATGAACCTACCATATGACCCAGCAATACCACTTCTAGGCATCTACCCCAAAGAACTAAAACCCAACTACCAGACTAATGCATGTGTATCTATGTTTATAGCTGCACAATTCACAATTGCCAAACTTTGGAACCAGCCAAGATGCCCATCAACTGATGAATGGATTACAAAACTATGGGATATGTACACAATGGAATTTTACACGGCCACAAAGAAGAACAAAATTACATCATTTGCAGGGAAATGGAGAGAACTAGAGAACATTATGCTAAGTGAAATTAGTAAGTCACTAAGAGTGAAAAGTCGGATGTCCCCCCTAATCTGTGGAAGCTAGATAGAATGGGACTTAGAAGGGACTCCCAAAAAGAAGAAAACTTTAGATGAACAAAGAAGGTGACCTAACTGAGGGAGTTGGGAGGGGAGTGGAGGGAAACACACTATAGCACATGATGTATAATCACAAACTTATAAGACTCAGTCACTATGCTGAGCACAAAAGGGAGGGAAGGGGGAGGGAATCGGGTGGGATTGGAGGGAGGGCTAAATGAGCAATGTGTGCATGTATGATTCTGCTACCCTGACGTGTATCAAAATGTATAATTACAATGCACCAATAAATGAATATATTAAAAAAAGACAGAAGCACCAAATAAAATAAATGAATCAATAAATAATTTTAAAAAATTGTATTGTAATACAGGAACATAATTTAAAAATCAAACAGGCTGAGCTCAGTGGTGTACACCTATAATCCCAGTACTTGGGAAGCTGAGACAGGAGGATTGCAGGTTTGAGGCCAATGTGCAATAACTAGACTCTGTTTCAAAGTAAAAAAAAAATTTAATACAGCTCAGTGCTAGAACACCCCTGAGTTCAATCCCCAATAACACACACACAAAATAAATAAATCAATAAACTCAAACAATATTAAAAGGCTTAAGGAAAAAGTCTTGCAAATTTCAACCAATTTTTCATATAGAACACATCCTGTGTTAAAAATAAAATTAGAAATTACATATCATTAACAAAAAAGACTTAAATGTGTCAGTACAAAAAAAACCCTCCTTACCTTTCAAATTTTATAATCACAACCATAAATAAGTCACGTGGTAAGAAATTAAATATAATGAAACTCAGAAAACACAACAACAACAAAAAATAGTAGTTGTGAAGACTCACAGGATATAGCTGAAATATATGATCATGAGTATTTAAATTAGAAAAGAGATCAAAAATAGGCTTCTGAAATTAATAGCTATAAAAACCACAGAAATTAGAATAATTTCCTAATATTTTCATTAGGCTACAGAATAAAATGCCCTTTGTATAGGTCAAATATAGTCAAACATATACAATTTATAGTGGTTCAACTTAATACTTTTTTTTTTTTTTGCAGTACCGGGAATTGAACGCAGGGGCGTTCTACCTCCGCGCTATGCCCCCGGCCCTATTTTTTATACTTCATTTTTGAAACCGGGTCTCACGAAGTTGCGGAGGGCCTCACTAAGTAGAGAGAGAGAGAGACAGAGAGACAGGGAAAGAGAGAGCTGAGGCTGGCCGCGAACCCGGATCCTCCGGTCTCCACCTCCCAAAGTACTGGGATTACAAGCGTGTGCCACCACGCCCGGCTCCAACTTAATACATTTTAAAAAAGGGAATGGAAATTTTTAAAAAATTAAATGTAGAAGAGGAGATCAATAAAAATGAAAGTTTCTTCTCTAAAAACAATTACAACATTCAAAAACTTTGAACCAGATTGGGCAAAACAAACATAAGTAAAAATGTTAGGAAAGTAAAAGTAAATGTAACTACAGATGCATTTGACATGTATAAGATAATACTAGAAACAAACTTTTGCCAATAAGTGAAAATAACATGAAATAACTTCATAAAAATATAAATTATCAAAACAGGAAGAAATAGAACATCCATGTGGTCCTATAAATATTGAGAAACTTAGATCAGTAGTCTAAAATTATCACACAGAAAAAAGTATCAGGCCCAGAATGGTTTTTCTTTCTTTTTTTTTTTTTTTTCTTTTTTGTGGTCTGGAGTTTAACCCAGGGGCATTCTACCTCTGAGCTATACCCCCAGCCTTATTTTAATTAATTTATTTATTTTGAAAGAGTCTCACTAAATTGCAGAGAACCTTGCTAAGTTGCTGAGGCTGGCCACAAATCTGTGATTCTCCTGTCTCGGCCTTCCAAGTACTAGGATTACAACTGTGTGCCACCATACCTGACTCCAGACTGTTTTATTACCTCAAAATTTCCTTCTTACACATGCCACTTTAGGAAATAGAAAATCATACTAAGCTTATGTCTGATAAGTATCTTGATAGTACTACCAGACAAGGGGACAGGAAATAAGGGAAAAAATACAGGATAATTTCTCTCATAAATATGGATGTGAAGATTCTAACCCGAACATTACTAAACTGATTCCACAATGTGTAAAGAGTATGTGATGATCAAATGTGATTTATTCCAGACAGGAAAATTTGATTTAAAATTAGGAAATGGTGCATGGTGGCGCATGCTTGTTACCCCAGTACTTGGTAGGCTGAGACTGGAGGATCCAGGTTCGCGGCCAGCCTCGGCTACTTAGTGAGGCCCTCCGCAACTTAGTGAGACCCTGTTTCAAAATAAAGGATAAAAAATAGGGCTTGGGGACGTAGCTCGGAGGTAGAATGCCTCTGGGTTCAATCCCTGGTACCACAAAAAAAAAATAGGAAATGCTCTTAAAATTAATATATTATTCATAGATTAAGAAAAGAAAAACTACATGATTATCCCAAAACATGATGGAAAAACATTTGATTAAATTCAATTATGATTATTAATGATATTGTGTAGCTAACTAAGCATGGAAGTGAATAGCAAAGAGTGTCTATTTTAGTAAGCATATGACAAATGCACATATGGTAAAAAATTGAAAACTTTCTTTTTGAGATGAGGACAAAGAATATTCACTTCTACCTCTTTTATTTATTATTGTGGTAGAGACCCAAGCCAGTGTAATAAGGCAAAGAAATCGAAATAAGACATACTGGAAAGGAAAAAATGAAACCAGATTTTTTACAGAGGTTGTGGTTTTCTGTAGAGAAAACCTCTATTGACAAGTCATAAATATAGGAGACTATTGTATACCTGGTAGATACACTATCAATACCCAATGATCAATTACATTCTTATATACTAACACTAAGTAGTTAGAAAGTACAATTTTTAAAATATCATCATAGAAACACAAAATATCTAAGAATAAGCCGGGCGTGGTGGCGCACACTTGTAATCCCAGTACTTGGGAGGGTGAGACAGGAGGATCGCAGGTTCGTGGCCAGCCTCAGCTACTTAGCGAGGCCTCCACAACTTAGTGAGACCCTGTTTCAAAAAATAAAATAGGGCTGGGGGTCTAGCGCAGAGGTAAAATCCTCCTGGGTTCAATCCCTGGCACCAAAATAAATAATAAATAAATAAATAAATAATAATCTAAGAATAAATCTAAGTGAATATGGTCAAGATTTAATGTAGAAGATATTAAGCTTTATTGATAGCATTTTAATAGACCTAAATTAAAAATAAAGAGACATAGTCTCTTCATAAACAGGAAAGCCACTATTATAAAGATGTCAGTTATCCCCAAACTAATTTCTGGTTTCAAAGTAGCTCCTATTAAAATCTAGTAGGATTATTTGGCATTCAACAAGCTTTTTCTAAAATTTGTACAGAAGAACAAAGGTTCAAAACTAACCAAACAGCTTCAAACAATAAAAAGTAATTGAATACATTCTATTTCAAATCAAGAAAAATAAGATAAGTAAGGAAGTACCCATAGAAGATTAGTATTGACACAAACAAAAAATGATGAATAGAAAGAATTGAGGGCTCAGAAGCAGATCTATGCATATGTGGAAATTCATACATGAGAAATGTGACAGATAAGTGGGCAAAATTGCCTATTAAAAGAAGTACTTTAAAAGTTAAATATATGGTATAATAGGAAAGAAAATGGATCTCTCCCTTGCTTTCTGAGTAAAAATCAACTCTAGGTGTATGAGGCACATAATGAGAAAGGAAACAGTTATAGTTTTAGAAAAAAATATAGGAGCATGTCTCTTGACCTCATATGGAAAAGATACAAAAACCCCCCACAAAGGTACAAGAAATATGACAATATTAAAATAAAATTACACTACAATAAAGAATCCTTGCTCATCAAAAGATACTCCAGAGAATATGAAAAGATAGCCACAAGCTTAGAGAAGACAGCAGTAACACAACTGAATAAAAATTATCTAAAATGTATGTAAATTTTTTATCAATCAACAATAAGAAGCCCAAATTCCAGTAGGAAGATAGGAACAGGCTTGTCATGGAATGAATGGCCAATAAACAGAAAAAGATAATCAATACATCAGGAGTTAGGGGATGCACAATAAGACTCTACTGAGTTATCATTTCAGACCATCAGCTTGGCAAAAATTAAAAGGTGTAACTGTGCAATATTGGAAGGAGCAATAGTGTTGGAGCAGTAGCAACTCCCATTGCTGCTAAGGAGAGGATCAGTTGTTCCACACATTTGGAAAATAGTGGCTCTATTTAGTTATTGTGAACATACATATACCCTCTTCCTAAATTTTCATACATTTGTACCAAGAGACAGATATGACAATGTTTGTAAAACCTCTATTTGTAATAGCAAAAATATGAAAAAGTCAACATTGTCTACCAACACTAGAGCAAATAAATGAACTGAAGTATAGTCACACACTAGAATACTATACAGCTTTAAGCCGGGCGTGGTGGCGCACGCTTGTAATCCCAGTACTTTGGAAGGTGGAGACCGGAGGATCCGGGTTCGCGGCCAGCCTCGGCTCACTCGCGCGCTCTCTCTCTCTCTCTCTCTCTCTCTCTCTCTCCCTCCCTCCCTCCCTGTCTCTCTCTCTCTCTCTACTTAGTGAGGCCCTCTGCAACTTCGTGAGACCAGGTTTCAAAATAAAGTATAAGAAATAGGGCTGGGGGTGTAGCGCGGAGGTCGAACGCCCCTGGGTTCAATCCCCGGTACCGCAAAAAAAAAAAAAATAATACTATACAGCTTTGAAAAAATAACTATAGTTGCATATACTAACATTGATGATTCTTAAACATGATGTTCAACAAAAAAATCAAGTCTCAAAAGAAAAATTACATTGGTCTAAAGTTCAAAAACAAAAAGCTAAAGAATTAAATGGAATCATACAAATACCAAACTGATTTTTAAAACAAAACAGGAATAATAAATTTCAAAGAAGTGGTTTCTTTGCAGAAAAATTGTGGGGGAAGATAGGAGGCCTTTAAAGATATTAGTGGTTCTCAAATTCTTACTTTTATCATTCTTTCAACTGTGTATAAGCATGTATAGCTACACCTTTGTATGGTATTTTACAGCTTTTCAAAGTTAAAAAAAATAAGTTCCCCATTGCTCCACCATCCCACTCCTACCTTGCACCATGGAGGTACCAGCTGTTAATGCCGGTAGCTTTCTCTCTGACATGTATTCTGCTACATACATTCTGTGGAGTGTGGGATAGCAGCCTGACTGCTAGCATCCTGAGAGAGTAACTATTGGAGGATGTGGAATTTTGACTATCACCCCATTCCAGTATATGACCTCAACCCCACCCTCTGCTGTGCCTGCCTGATGTCTCTGACTCCAAAGTCTTTCTGGTTTAATTTCTCTAGAAACACCACTTCCTGATAGGTGGGGTTATACACTGGCACCTAATTGTCCCATAGCCTAACTTTAAAATGATCCTCTTATTTTGAGCTTCTTATCTCCCCTGCCTTCCCTGGCAAAGGAGACTTCGCATTCATATATGTCTGGCTTCTGCCTTCTGTCACTATACCAGTGAACTTACCACTTCTCCAACTGCTTCTAACTTCACATTTTCTCTTTGGAAATTAAAGGGGGTCTACTAGTTTGTTTTTTTTTTTTTTTTTTTTTGCGGTACCGGGGATTGAACGCAGGGGCATTCTACCTCCGCGCTACACCCCCGGCCCTATTTTTTTTATACTTTATTTTGAAACCGGGTCTCACAAAGTTGCGGAGGGCCTCACTAAGGAGAGAGAGAGAGAGAGAGAGAGACAGGGAGAGAGAGAGCGAGAGAGCTGAGGCTGGCCGCGAACCCGGATCCTCCGGTCTCTGCCTCCCAAAGTACTGGGATTACAAGCATGCGCCACCACGCCCGGCTTGGTCTACTAGTTTTGATGAGGATAGATTTTGTGTTTCAGGTCCTCAGTCTCATAGTTTGGGGGCGATTTCATAGGAGAAAAGGTTGTGGAGAGGCCTTTATTCTGCTACCTTAAGACTCAAAACAGTTTTGATTTTCACATCTTGAAGGCTGTTGACTTGTTCTGGCGCAATTGATTAGGGACGTACATCTTGGCTGGAATGAGATGTATGTCAGCTACTCTGGGCCAATCCCCTACCATGTGTCTGTTGCACTCTTATCCAGGTGAGAGAACCCAGGGTACATATATCTCTGATTCTACTTGGGATGGGCTGGAGCTCACTCTTCAGGGATGGTGGTGAGTAGATATTTTGGATCACTGTACCACTCTGTTCACATGAAGACTGAAAGAGACTAGAATACGTGCTTGCTTCCCACACAGCTGTGCTGCAAGAGAAAAGAGGATGATAAGACTAATTGTGGGGGAACTGTGCTCAGATATGCGCTGCAAGTCCTACCAGAATCCTGCAGCAATTCTCAACTATGGATAAGCAATAACGCTTCATTTTCCTTTTCTTGTTGACATTTCCTGGACTCTTCATTTTATGGAAGCAACTCAGCCCACTAGAAGCAATGTGGTTCTTATGTCAATAGTTGTTACTCAGAAAACCAACAGAGTAGAATGGCTTGGGTTGTAAACAGTGTACACTGCAGCAACCGTGGAAAGTCAAGACTATGTAAGAGGTTGTTCTAGGTGGAGTACACCTGTGAAAGGAAAATATAGTTACCTTAGGTCTCTTGAAAGCAGGAACTATTCCTTTGGAGTTCTATCACAGTCGCTGCCATCCGGTGATTTGAGACTCTGAAGCGAGGCGAGCTCACTATTGCTAGCTCTTCCCTGGCCAAGCAGGAGTGGGAAAGAGCAAGGTAATTTGCATCATGGATACACTCTAAATCAAAGGCCATCCATCATTTCTGATACCTTGAATGCAATGATTATCATATCAAAGACATACGATGACATTGAAGATAATAACTTTTCTGTTGCCCATTATCTCTAACCAGCTTGGAGTAATTATTAGCATGTGTTCTTTTCAAAAGCCTAACACTCTAAACTTTGGAAATAAAGCCTTGTTTGAGACGCCATGGATATATAGGAAACGGGGTTCAAGGTTTTATGATTAGATGAGAAATTATAGAGACAAGACAGGAAGTCCAAAGGTCATGCAAACTCTGCTATTTAAAGATTTTAAGAGGGCAGTGTGTCTGTGTACTTGGGATTGACCTTATGTGAGGTATTTGTGATCCTTATTGACTAAGTACATAGCATTAGGAGAGGACTCCATGGAGACTGATAGAGAAAGGGCCGTATTCCCAGCTAGTTTTCTAGCAGAAAAAAAAATAAAAACAACCCTCTGGCAATTGAGGCATGTGTAAACATACAGACACTATAAAGCACTATGCAAATGCCAGTTATGGGGAACAAAAGATACACTGTTAGCATCACCGCACCCATCAAAGCCCGTGGACCAGTAGCATGAGCATCACCGAAGAGCTTATTAGAAACAGAAGAACATCAGGGCTGACTTAACAAATCTTCACAAACTGGTGATTTTTAAACAACCAAAATTTAATGTCTCATGATTCTGGAGTCTAGATATCCAAAATCAAACTATGAGCAGGGCTGTAGAAGACAAGGGCAATGAATGCTCTGATTTCTCTTGGTCGTTTCTTCTCTCAGGATTTGTAATCAGTGGGCAAATGTATGTGGTTTTGTTTGGGGGCTTACTTGCTACAAAAACACGAAAGCTCCCAAACTGTGAGCAGCATCTCCTGTCCACCCCCATTGCACCCCCTCGCCTTAGCCACAGCCTTCACCTGCTGTGGCCTCCTCTACGTTTGCTTTCCGAATGGAATTCATCAGCCTGAACACCAATAAAAGGGTTTTTCTGTCTCATCAGTATAGGGCTGGGGTGCCAAATATGTTCTCAGAGTCAGGACAGGATGACAATTTGCCTTTTCACATTTCTTGGTGAAGAGCCTAAGTTCTTAAAGTAAACTTCATCTGAGCAATTTTATGTGTCCCCAAAAATAAGACCATGGAAGAAATTCAGACTTAACAGTCTGACAGAACAGTGAAGCTTAGTTTCCCTTGAATCATTTAATGGGACAGATTATCAGGCTGTGTGTGGAAAGCTTATTTTAATGGCATTATCAGGCCAGTTGACAGAGGCCTCTACCCAGAAGCAGACCAGGCCACGCTGGCCATCAGCAACCAGGACTTGTTTGTACCGAGTCAGATGACATTTCATAATATGGTACCATGCAACCAGCCAACCAGCTCCTCCGGGTGTGATGCCAAAGAGTGGATGGGGTGGAATACAGGAGAGGCAGGGGAGCAAGGAAACCGAGTCGGCATTTACTCTCCTGAGCACCTGCCAAGGAATAATTGTGTGTATCCAAGGAAGCGCTCGAGCTCCTTGAGGAGAGAAAGCAAGATGGCTGCCAACTCTGGTCCTGTCCTTCCCTCCAGTTGGCACCTGGGTGTTCCTGGCACCAGCTAGAAAGGGCAGTTGCTTACCTGTCCCATCTCCAGGCACGGCCGTATTAGAGATGGCAGGGAGGGCACAAGAATAGCCACAGCTATCAAGTGTGATCGTGTCAATTGCTTCCTCCCATGATTTTGTGTGTGTGTGTGTGTGTGTGTGTGTGTGTCTATGTCTACCATACCTCATTGCCTTGCATCTTGTGTCACTTCTTTTTTTTTTTTTTTGCGGTACCGGGAATTGAACCCAGGGGCGTTCTACCTCTGAGCTACACCCCCGGCCCTATTTTTTTATCCTTTACTTTGAAACCGGGTCTCACAAAGTTGAGGAGGGCTTCAGTAAGTAGCTGAGGCTGGCCGCAAACCTGTGATCCTCCTGTCTCAGCTTCCCAAGTACTGGGATTACAAGCACGTGCCATCACGCCCGGCTTTTGTGTCACTTCTTGAAACTTCTTTGCACTGGGAAATTGCCCCTCTCTTTTCTGTTAGATTTTTTTTTTTTTTTTGCGATACCGGGGATTGTACCCAGGGGCGTTCTACCTCCGTGCTACACCCCCGGCCCTATTTTTTTATACTTTATTTTTGAAACTGAGTCTCACGAAGTTGCGGAGGGCCTCACTAAGTAGAGAGAGAGACAGGGAGAGAGAGAGAGAGAGAGAGAGCGAGCTGAGGCTGGCCGCGAACCCGGATCCTCCGGTCTCCGCCTCCCAAAGTACTGGGATTACAAGCATGCGCCACCACGCCCGGCTAGATTTTTATTATTTACAAAACAATTTTCAGTTTGGGGTATGTTAATGGATGATAGTTAAACAAGAATAAAAATTAAGCCTCAGGGCTCCCTGATATTCCATCTCTCAACCCAAGAAGATGCCGCTCCTCTAATCCAGCCAACATTTAGACTCCATACTGATTTACATTTGTGATTTGACGATAACCAGAGTAAAGAGCCAATTCAGTCACCAGAGTTTGTAGCCCTAGATAGATAAACCAGTTTCTTCATCTCTCACACAGGATTCTACCTGCCTTCCAACCCAGTCCACAAGAATATCTTAAAGATAAAAGCAAGGCCGGGCGTGGTGGCGCACGCTTGTAATCCCAGTACTTTGGGAGGCGGAGACCGGAGGATCCGGGTTCGCGGCCAGCCTCAGCTCTCTCTCTCTCTCTCTCTCTCTCTCTCTCTCTCTCTCTCTCTCCTTAGTGAGGCCCTCTGCAACTTCGTGAGACCCGGTTTCAAAATAAAGTATAAAAAATAGGGCCGGGGGTGTAGCGCGGAGGTAGAACGTCCCTGTGTTCAATCCCTGGTACTGCAAAAAAAAAAAAAAAAAAAAAAGATAAAAG
>PVJS01032554.1:0-12552 GCA_004027185.1 Glis glis | reverse complement strand
GGGCTGACACGTCCCCAGTAGCGCTCGTGCTTTGTGCTGGCCTCTGGGTGTCAGCACTTGGGAACAACAGTGGGGTTTGGTGCATGAGCAGAAGATATGGGTGGTCTGAAGGCATGAAAGAGGAAGTTGTGCTTTTTAGAATTTTACTTTAGGAGAATCAAACTCTCCTCTCTGTGTATTCTCTACCATGTCATTCAGTCTTACTGAGAAAAGCAAACTGTGTGTGTGCTTGTTCGTTCTGTATAGCTAAAAGTGGCCAGCATGTGGATATTTGGTATATATCATTGTCATGAGGTAAATGTGTGCTTACATATAAGGATTCTTCATTTGCTTGTTTGTTTGGGGAGGGAGCTGGCAATTCATTTGAACAGAAAAAGCCTCAACTTTGACGTGCATTTAGTTGCCTGAGGTGATCAAAAGATGTTCATTGGTAATAACACATGCAGCTGTATTTAAATAAACATGAAAGCCGGGCGTGGTGGTGCACACCTGTAATCCCAGTACTTGGGAGGCTGAGACAGGAGAATCGCAGGTTTGAAGCCAACCTCAGCAACTTAGGCTCTCAGCAACTTAGCAAGACCCTGTTTCCAAATTAAAAATAAAATAGGGCTAGGGGTGTAGCTCAGAGGTAGAACACTCCTGGGTTCAATCCCCAGTACCAAAACAAACAAACAAACAAACAAACATTATGCCTACTTTCCAGGGCCTATGATAAAACACACTTCACTGGAGATGGCAATCCTGTAACTGAAACTAAGGAAGTTCAAATGCAAGAACTAAGCCAAAGAACAAAGCATCCCCTTGATCTGGCATCGATCTGGATGTGTTTGATGTCTAGAAAAGGTGTAGTTGTAGAAATTAATCTTAATGTCAGACTGGGAAGGCTCCACAGAGGTCTTCTGTGTTCCTCTTAATTTTATAGCTGTGCCAAACCCCCTCGGCTGAGCATGCTCCCAGCACTCATGGTTTATTCAGAACCATTTATTTTTATTTTTCCTTTTGGCTCTGTCTGCCAAGCTCAGGCAGAAAGCTGAAGGTATATGCATGGATTTTTCTGTACATGTGAAAGTCCCACTGGACCTGGCAAGAATTCTCTCTCTGTCTGGCGAGACTTTCCTAGCTGAGTGGTCAGGGTATGGTTTTTCCAGTGTAGCAAATCTGTCTTCCCATTTTTGTCTTCATTCTTATTCAAAGAGGCATGTTTATAAAAAAAAAAACACATATGTGAGAAATAATAATTTGTATATACTGGCTCCAGGTACAGGCTTAGATGGGGTGGGTGTGGGTCTGCCTTTGCCCCCCCCTGGAAGGCATTGCAAGAGCTCCTTAGGCAACGTAATAGTACGCATGTGTGACAGGCCTAATCCTGGCATGTGGCAAGAGCCTGGAAAGGCTTTGCCTTAAACTAGGCATGTCTAATAGGGTTTAACGCAACCTGCGAATTTGCCCCTGCACAAGGTCAGCTTGTAGGTCAGTGGAGTGCTGCCCAAATGGCTTTCTCCCCCAGACTGTAATTATACCTAGGCGAAGGCCCATGTGCTGCCAAGTTCAGCTGACTCCAGATAGCGCTGAGATAACGGGGGGCTTGCTAACATTCTTCAAAATCTGATTTTTAAGGATTTGATATAGCGCATCTCTTGTTAAGAGCAATTTGAGGTTTATGAAGGGGCTCTGTGCAGGGGATGGTGACCAGCTGTTGTCTGCCTTCCCTGAGAGCAAAGGAAAAGGTGATTCGAGGTGGGAGCATGAGAAATTTGAGTCAGACATAAAGTAAAAACACTTTAATGCCAAAAGCCACTTAATACTAGAAAATACTTTGAGGATTATTGCGAATCAAGTAAGATGCACGAGGACAAAGATGAGTGAAAAGTGGGTATGGTGAGGGGTGGTAGATTAGGCATAGGACACAAAATGTTTAGTTTGTATTTACAATTAATTGAAGTAGCACTGTTTTATTTGTTAGGGGAAAATGTCTATCCATGTTTATGCATTGTACAAATGTGACCTTGTAATTTCTTAAAGTGTGTGCATTTTTCTAAAATAAGAACTATACTTAAATATGCAGGCTCTGGATCAACTCAAAGGCAGATGGATAAATTAGGCAAAATTTACAGATTTCTTCATTGCTAGGGTTTAAGTGATTCCAAAATCGAATTCAACAGAGTGCACATTGCATAAGCAAAGTTGTATAAATACTCACACTCTTCAGTGAATGTTTCCTGAAATATGTTCCCTGAATAGCTTGGAGTAGGCACTTTTTTTTCCAAGAACCTATGTGGAATGAAGTCGCTTTTAGAGCTTAAGGCATAAATTCTGCCTACTGGCTCCACATAAACATGGAAAATCATTAATTTGACATTGATATGATGAAGCTGTGGACTATTAAAGTCAGGAATCCTACCAATGTCCAGCAACCAGATGTGGTGGACTGTTCTCTGGGTCTTCCACTGTGTGGAAACCCTTACTACTGGCTGGTTCTACTGCCTGCAAGAACCTTCAGCACGGTAGCCATGCAGAATGGCCTTTCTATATGGAGAACCAGAGCTTGGGGTACGGTGTCATTTGGGGTTCATAGTCTGCAAAGTTAATTCCTCAGCTCTCCTCCATGGAAAGGTTTTCTCAAGGTGAGATTTTGGAGACTTATTTCAGGAAAACGGTTCTGAATGCAACACTCTTTGAGGAATATTTTTGGATAACCTGAAGAAAGACTGTGCCAGAAATAGCCATCTCATTCAAAACCTCCTCTTTTTAAATAAGAGTTGACATTTTCAGGGATCATATACATAAGAACAATTAGAAATTATGTTTATCTGATAGCTATAAATAGGTCCTCTGTGGCATACTTACTTATCTATGTTTTCCCTTTCAACTGGTCTTTGAATTCCCATTGAATGAGGATGCGTACATCTATACATATACAATTGTTAGGTCATTTGCAGGAGGCATGGGAGTTCACATAACGGGAGGGCTGTTGAATTGGACTGATGGCCTTTCAGCATTGGTGGTGTGATGAGTAAGGCAGGCCTAGAGATAGACTGCTAGGACCTGACTGTTCTCTTAGCAACTAGTGTACCAGATCCTGAGGCCAGTCACATCCCACAGCTGGCCAAGGAATCAGGCAAGCTCAGCATGCTAAACTTGAAAGCTAGGGACAGAGACTACTGTAGTTATGACTGTCCTTAGTTTCTGTATTTCTACTTAGATTGTTCTACTATGGGGAACTTTTGTCTTTAGGCCAGAAAACATGAAAAAAAAAATTAAAATAGCACAAGATAGCCAGGTGTAGTGGCACACGCTTGTAATTCTAGTACTTGGGAGGCTGAGACAGGAGGATCACAGGCTCACTGCCAGCCTAAGCAACTTCATGAGGCCCTCTGCAACTTAATGAGACCCTGTTTCAAAATAAAAAATAAAATAGGGCTGGGGGTGTAGCTTGGAGATAGAATGCCCCTGGATTCCATCCAGTACCCCCCACACACACACACTCAAAAATAGCACAAGATAATAAGCAGACTGCTTTAAAGTGTGGATTAGTATTGAATAATTAACTTTTTATTTATCAGCTTGATATAACTTTCATATTAGAAATCCTGTGGTTATTTTAAAAATAGTTAAATTTCCTATTAAAAATCTGAATATTATCCGGGCATGGTGACACATACCTATAATCCCAGTACTTGGGAGTCTGAGACAGGAGGATTGCAGGTTCAAGATCAGCCTCAGCAACTTAACGAGTCCTCATTTCAAAATAAAAAAAAAAAATAAAATGGGGCTAGGGGTATACCTCGGAGGTAGAATGCCCCTGTATTCAATCCCCAGTACCACAAAAAAGGCAGAATATTAAATATATGACAGTCTCAGGCAGTTTAGGATTCTGAAATTTTTCCAGATAATCATTATAATCAATGATCCACAAAGTTCAGTAAGTAAGTATTCAAATATAGAAAGTGTAATCAAGCAAGTTTAATTTCTTCCAAGCCCAGGATGTGTTGGATAAGCCAGCAGATTGAAGACAATGATATCTAATATTAGTTTATATTTTTGTCATATTGTCTTTCCCTTCCAAGAGGGATTTTAGAAATTCACTTTATCAGCCGGGCGTGGTGGCGCATGCTTGTAAACCCAATACTTTGGAAGGCGGAGACCGGAGGATCCGGGTTCGCAGCCAGCCTCAGCTCTCTCTCCCTGTCTCTCTCTCTCTCTCTCTCTCTCTCTCTCTCTCTCTACTTAGTGAGGCCCTCCGCAACTTTGTGAGAACCGGTTTCAAAATAAAGTATAAAAAATAGGGCCGGGGATGTAGCGCGGAGGTAGAACGCCCCTGGGTTCAATCCCCGGTACCGCAAAAAAAAAAGAAATTCACTTTATCCATCTAGATGTTAGCTTACCAATAATGTATATAGTGTAATAAAAGAAAAGCCAGAGGAATTTTCAGTTGAAAGAGGCTTATAAATAAGTAGAATTCTGGTTATTTGAAACTTTATAATGATTCTAAAAAATATTTTAAAGCCAAAGTAGTATTCTTGGTAGACAACTAGTCAAGCATCTTTTTTTTCTTTTCTTTTTTTATTGGTACATTGTAATTATACATCATATTGAGATACAGAGTGATAGGAATATACATGCACATAACTCATGGAGCCTGCCTTCCTTCCTTCCTTCCTTCCTTCCTTCCTTCTTCGTAGTGGGGATTGAACCCAGGGCCATTCTACCTCCGAGCTACATCCCAGCCCTATTTTTTATTCTTTATTTTTGAAACAGGGTCTCACTAAGTTGTGGAGGGCCTCACTAAGTAGCGGAGGGCCTCACTAAGTAGCTGAGGCTGACTGCGAACCTGCGATCCTCCGGTCTCAGCCTCCCAAATACTGGGATTACAAGCATGCGCCACCACGCCTGGCCTCATGGAGCATTTCTCTCCTGGCCCCCCCCTCCTCCCCTTCCCTGTAGATGCCTTTGATATTGACATTGGTAATTTAACAGACATACATAGCATAATTTTAACTGTTACCTTCTTTACATCTCTGTCCCCCTCCTTCCTCCCCTAAACCCCCTCCATCACTCCATTGAAGTGGCTGCTTGTCTTTCTGAGATTACCCTTATTTCTCAATTTCTAACTTCCACATATGAGAGAAAACATAGAATCAATTGCTTTTTGAGACTGGCTGATCTTGCTTAGCATAATATTCTTAAGTTCCATCAATTTTCCTGCAAATAACATAATTTTGTGCTTTATGGCTGAGTAAAATTCCATTGTGTGAAAATGCCACAATTTGGTAATCTGTTCATCTGTTGATTGAACAAATTTGTTCCATAATTTGGCTATTGTGAATTGTGCTGCTATAAACATGGATATGCATGTATCTCTATAATATTCTGACTTCAATTCCTTTGGAAAGATGCGTAGGAGAGGTATCACTGGGTCATATGGTGGTTTCATTCGAATCTTCTTTGAAACTTCCACACTGATATTCATAGCACCTATACCAGTTTGCAGTCCCACCAACAGTGTTTAAGAGTTTCTATTTCCCCACATCCTCACCAGCATTTATTATTGTTTGTGTTCTTGATGATTGACATTCTAACTAGAGTTAGATGGAATCACAGTGTAGTTTTTATTTGCATATCCCTGATTGCTAATGATGTTGAGCATTTTTCTTATATTTGTTGGTCATTTATATTTCTTATTGTGGGAAATGTCTCTTCTGTTGAGCTGCCCATTTTTTATTGGGTCATTTGCTTTTTTAGTGTCGAGTTTCTTTAAGTGCTTTTTATATTCTAGATACTCATCCTCTATCAGAGGGTAGCTGGCAAACATCTTTTCCCATTCTGTAGACTCTCTCTGTTAGACTCTTGATGGTTTCTTTTGCTGCACAGAGTATTTTTAATTTAATTCCATCCCATTTATTAATTCTCATTTTAATCTCCTGAGCTTCTGTGGTTTAATTGAAGAAGTTTCTGCCAGTACCTTATATGGTAGAGTATTTATCGTATGCCCTCTTCTAGTAGTTTCTGGTGTAATTTCTAGGTCTTTGATCCATCTTGAGTTGACTCTTGTCCAGGGTGAGAGTTTGGGGTTTAATCCTGTTCTTCTACAAATGGATAGCCAGTTTTCCCAGTGCCATTTGTTAAAAAGACTGTCTTTTATCCTACATATGTTTTTGGCATCTGGCTATAAATATGAGGATTTGTTTTTGAGTCTTCTGTTAAATTGGTTTATATGTCCGTCTTTGTGCCAACATCATGTGGTTTTTATTACTATCACTTTGTAGTATACTTTGAAATCAGGTATTGTGATACCTCTGAAATTCAATTTCTTTCCGTAGTGTTTTATCATTTTCATTGCAGAAATCTTTTACCTCCTTTATCAAATTTATTCCTAAGTATTTTTTTGAAACTATTGTGAATGGAATTGTTTTCTGGGTTTCTTTTTCAGTGGATTCATGATTGGTGTATAAGAATGCTAATGATTTTCATATGTTGATTTTTGTATCTGGCTATTTTGATGACACTGTGTATCACCTCTAAAAGTCTTCTGGTTGAGTTTTTTTTTTTTTTTGGATCTTCTAAGTAATGGATCATGTCATCAGCAAACAAAGATAATTTCAGTTCTTCTTTCCCTATCTGCATTCCTTTAATTCCCTTCTCATGTCCTATTGCTATGGCTAGAGTTTCAAGTAATATGAAATAGAAAAAGAAGGAATACCACCAAACTCATTCAATGAAGCCAGCATCATCTTAATCCCAAAACCAAATAAATCTCAAGAAGGGAAAATTACAGACCAATATCACTGATGAACATATATGCAAAAATTCTTAATAAAAATATTAGCAATACACATTCAAAACTACATCAAGAAAATAGTACACCATGACCAAATTGGCTTCATTTGGGGGATGCAAGTCTGGTTCAGCATATACAAATCAATAAATGTAATCCACCACATTAATAAAGCTAAGGACAAAAAATCATGATCATCTCAATAGATGTAGAAAAAGTATTTGATGTCTAGCTTCTGTGCCTCTTTCTTTACTGCCCGACTAGTTAGGTGGATACACCTACCTTACAGGATTCTTGAGCTAGGAGTTTTGTTATCACCCTGGAAGTCCACAGGTGGCCCCTAAAGGAATAAAATTTTACAATATTGTGGTTCTCATTGCCCCAGTTCATAACTGTCTGTTTGGGATGACTAATCTGCAGAGTCATACAATACCTAGTGCCTACTGGGGGTGCAGTAAAGGTGTACCCTTTGAACTACAGACAGACAATACACAATTATGAGCTCTTAAAAACATGTATCCCTTCCTTCTTCTTCCCTTAGAAAATGCCTTCTATTCACAGCAGTCTCTTTGTAAATCTTTCTTCATCTTATTTAACTGTGTCCTTATTTAAAGTTTTTTATACTGTATCAGCCTAAATGATCTAGTAATTAGAAAACATAGCAAGGAGAATATAGACAATTCATAAAAAGATGTGACCAATAAACCAAATCTTTTTTATTGTTAACATATATTAAATGTAAAAATCAATGGGTTTCACTATGACATTTTTAAAATTATTGTGCACTGATTGTGCTCACCCTTTCTTCCTCTTCCTCTCTTCCACTTCCCCTATACCCCTTTCCAGTCCCTAAGAGTCCCTCTTATACTTAAAGGTCAATTGCTGTGAACAAAGGTGATGGTTTGAACTACCATGCATTCATTTGCTATTTTCTTTCCTCCTGTCTCAATGCAAAGTATGTGGGAGTAAACCTCCTACTCTTGGATTCTCCCTGGGAAGGGAAAAGTTGGAGCATGCACTCAATATTCTGGATTTTTGGAGGGCCACCCAAGAATTGCTTTCTGTCTTACCGTGGAGTGATGACAGGACCGTGCATACTCTAGATTCTTGGAGACTACCAAGAACAAGAAAAGGATGGTCAGGTGGCTTACCACTGCTGCAGAATACCTTTGGTATAACAGAGATCAATGTAGTATAGTGGCTTCTCCATTGGGGATTATATGAGAAGGAAGAGTGGAGGATTTGTACAATGTTCTAGTTTTTTTATGGGGCTTCCCAGGGAGAGCTGGGTTTTTTTTTTTTTTTTACGTAATTCATTGTGTTCCTGGAACCTGACATACTCCAGATGCTTGGGGACTGATGAGAACGAAAATCATCTGGGCACCTTTTGACATCTATAGACTAACAGTAGAGCTACAGACAAGACAACACACAATTATGAGCTCTTAAAACATGCATAATTCCAGAGAATACTCATCTACAGAAAAGACTTGAGAAGCCCAAATCAGCCTGGCTGATTGGCAATGGTTTTTCTTTATTTAAAACCAGTTGTAAAGAATAGAAAAGGTGGCTGGTTTTCAAATGTGCAGATCCCAACAGAAAGAAACAAAGCACATGAAGAATCAGGGAAGCAATGACCAACCAAAGGAACAAAATAACAGAAACCAACCCTGTAGACACAAAAATATATGAATTACTTGACAAGGAATTCAAAATAAATGGACAATTGGGCACAGTGGCACATGCTTGTAATCCCAGTACTTGGGAGGCTGAGACAGAAGGGTCATAGGTTCATAGTCAACCTCAACAACTCAGCAAGATCCTGTTTCAAAATAAAAAATAAAATAAGACTGAGGGTGTAGTTCAGAGGTAGAATGCTCTTGGGTTCAATCACTAGTACCATAAATAAACAAACAAACAAACAGACATATGTGAATTACTTGGCAAAGAATTCAAAATAAATATCCTAAAGATTCTCAATGAGCTCAGGAAATGATGCATGAATAAAATGAAAATATCCACAAAGATAAAATATTTTAAAAAACCAAATAGAAATTTTGGAGCTGTGAAATGTACCACTGAACTGAAAAAATTCAGTAGAAAGGTTCAGCAGCAGTCTTTATCAAATAGAAGAAGGGATCTGAGAACTGAAACACAGGTCATTGGAAATTATCCAGTCAGCGGAGCAAAAAGACAAAAAGAATGAAGAAGAGTGAAGAAACTTCAAGGGATTTATAGGACACCATCAAGCTGAACAATAAACATATTATGAGAGAAGGAGAAGATAGAAAGAAAAGATCTGAAAGTATATTAAAATAAATAAAATGGCCCCAAACTTCCCAAATCTGAGTAAGGAAATAGACATTCTGATTCAGAAAGCCCAAGAGACTTCAACTACCCAAATATACTATACCAAGATACATTATTATCAAAGTTTGAAACATCAAAGACAGAAAAAGAACATAGCAATAGAAAAGTAATTATCACATACAAGGGAACCTTCATAAGACTACCTGTGGATTTCTTAGCAGGAACTTGCAGATCGGTAGGACAGTATACTTAAAGTACTAAAAAAAAAAAAAAGAAAGAAGGAAGAAAAAAAAACTTCTAATCAAAAATACTATAGTCAATAAAATTGTCCTTCAAAAATTAAGGAGAAATAGACTTTCTGGGTTTATCACTACTGGACTTGCCTTGCCTTACAGAAAAAATGAGTTGTTTTCTTAGCTGAAACAAAACACTATACAGCCACAGAAAAGAATATGGAAATACAAAATTTGCTGTTAAAGGTAAATATATTGACAATATAGGATATTTTGATTGTGGTTAGTAAATTACTTTTAACTGAGGTATAAAATTTTCAAGGCAAGTATTAAAAATAAATTTAACTAGAATATGTTAGTGATGCACAATATAAAAACTTATCATTTGTAATAGTAATAAAAAGTGCAAGGCAGAGAAAGAGTAGAATTTTTGTGTATGATTGAATTTATCATCTTAAAATAGATTGTTAGAAATGTTTTATGTAAGTCACATGGTAACTACAAATTAACAAACTGCCTAGAAAAGGTACACAGAAGAAAAATGAAAAAGGAATCAAAGAATCTCACTACAAGAAAAAAAAAAACACAAAAGAAGACAAGAGAGGAAAAGAGTGGTAAAAACCTACATAACAGAAATAAAAATTAGCAAACTGGCAATAGTAAGTCTTTCCCTATCAGTAATTACCTTAAATGTAAAGGGATCAAGCTCCTCAATCAAAAGACATAGAGGAGATGAATGAATTTTTAAAAATTTATTTTATAGTTTACTTTCTATAAGAGATTCTCTTTATATTTAAGAACACACTTAGGCTGAAAGTGAGAAGGGATAGAAAAAGACATACCAAAAATTGCTTTTTCAAAAAAATCAACAAAATTAACAGACCCTTAGCTAGACTGAGGAAAGAAAGAGAGAGATGATCATAATTATATCACACTAAATAGACTTTAAGATAAAACTGTCATAAAAGACAAAGAACAACATGATGTAATGATAAAATTATCAGTCTGCTACAAAAATATAACATATATGTATACATACATATATAACCAAGATCAGAGCCAAATATATGAAACAAATTTTGATAGAACTAAAGGAAGAAACAGATATCAACACAACAGTAGGTTTCAATACCTCACTTTCAATGATTGATAGAATATTACAGGACAATAAGGAAATAGAGGACTTGAACAATACTATAGAATAAATTGATGTAACAGACATATACAGACAGCCATCTATATTCATGGATTTCTCATTCAAAGATTCAACCAACTATGGTTAGAAAATTAAAAGAAATAATTCCAGAAAGTTCTAAAAAAAACTTGAATGTGCCACATGATGAATACTATGCTAAATGCATGCTAATGAAGTAATGTGCAGACCTACTCAACTGTTCCCTTCCACCATTTTACAGATCCTTAGACTCTCTCTCTAGCACTCATTTTATAAGCATTGTTTGCCCCTAGTTCATATACTATTCACTTAGGCCTACCATATTTTTTTACTGAACATGTACAGATTTTTCTTGCCATTATTCCCTAAGTAATACTGTATAACAACTATTTGCATACCATTCACACTGTATTAGGTATTATAAGTAATATAGAGATGATTTAAACTATATGTGAGGATATGTGTAGGTTATATGCAAATACATTTTATAAAAGGCACCTGAGCAATGTATTTTGGTATCCACAATTGGTCCTGGAACCAATCCCCTATGGATACCGAGGGATGACTATGCAGTACATTCCACCCAACAGGAATAGAATACACATTCTTCTCAAATGCACATGAATATTCTCCAGGATACAGAGAATCCTAAGTCACAGAGCAAGCCTTAACAAATTTAAGAAGATTTAAATCATACAAAGAATCTTTTTCCAACCACAGTGGAATGTAACTAGCAATAATAGCAGAAGGAACACTGGAAAATTCACAAGTATGTGAAAATTAAACAACATACTCCTACGCAACCAATGGATGAAAGAAGAAATCAAAAGAAAAACTGGAAAATATCTTGAGAGAAAAATAAAAAACACAACATACCAAAACTTATGGGATGCAGCAAAAATAGTAAAAGTTTATAGCAATGAACACTTATATCAAAAAACAAAAGAGAAAAAAAACAGAAGAAAGAAGAAAAGAAAAAATGAAAAAAAGATCTCAAACAACTTTACATCTCATGGAACAAGAAGCACAAACAGAGCCCAAGTTAGCAAAAGAATGAAATAAAAATGATTATAGCAGAAGTAAACAAAATGGGGAATAAAAAAAAATCAACACTAAGAATTGGTTTTTTAAAAAGATAAGCAAAATTGAGAAATCCTTAGCTAGTCCAAGACAAAAGGAAGACTCAAATACGTAAAATCAGAAATCAGAGTAAATATTACAAATGATGTTACAGTAATAAGAATTAAAAAAAACTAGTATAAACAATTATATGCCAAAAAAGATGGGTAACATAGAAGAAATGGATCAATTCCTAGAAACATGCAACCTATCAAGGCCAAATCATGAAGAAACAAAAGATCTAGAGTTATAACTAGTAAGGGGATTGAATCAAAAGTAAAAAATTCTCACAAAAGAGAAAGGCCAAGGACCAAATGTCTTTACTGAAGAATACTACCAAACATTTAAAGGAGAAACTTTTTTCCAAAAAACTAAAAAATGATTGAACACTTCCAAAACTCATTTTATGATGCCAGCATTACTCTGATACCAAAGCATAGACACTACAAGGAAATTACAGACCATTATCCCTGAGAAACATAGGCGTGAATCTACAACAGAATACTAGCTAAATGCATTTAAGAGAATTATTAAAATGATCATGCAATATGGTCAAGTTGGATTTATCCCTTGGATGCAAGGATGGTTCAACATATGACTGTCAATTATTGTTTGACATCACATTAACAGAACAAAGGGTAAGAGTAATATGATCATCTCAATAGATGGAGAAAAGGCATTTGGCAAAACCCAACATCATTTCACAGTAAAAATACTCACAAACTAGTAATAGAAGGAAATTAACCTCAACATAACAAAGGCCATGTATTAAAAACTCAAAGCTAGCCAGGCGTGGTGGCGCACGCTTATAATCCCAGTACTTGGGAGGCTGAGACCAGAGGATCCGGGTTCGTGGCCAGCCTCAGCTATTTAGTGAGGCCCTGTTTCAAAATAAAGAATAAAAAATAGGGCTGGGGGTGTAGCTCGGAGGTAGAATGCCC
>PVJS01032553.1:8051-22807 GCA_004027185.1 Glis glis | reverse complement strand
TTAGTGAGGCCCTCCGCAACTTTGTGAGACCCGGTTTCAAAATAAAGTATAAAAAATAGGGCCGGGGGTGTAGCCCGGAGGTAGAATGCCCCTGGGTTCAATCCCTGGTACCGCAAAAAAAAAAAGTTGCCATTTTAATAGAGACTACACACACACACACACACACACACACACACACACACACACACTGGTTATTTGCATAAATAATTCATCCAGCAACTCTTTCTTGGAGAAGCACCTCCACCTTCTAGTCCTCCACCTCCTTCTCTTTGCAGCCCCCCCCACACACACTTTCTCCTAATCTCTCTCAGGCACCAGAATGGGGCCTGTGTTCCCAAGGCTCCAGGGTGGAAGCCACAGAGCTGGAATTTGAGATACTGGACGTTCCTGGCTCCAGATCTTATTTTCACACCTCTTCCGGGTTATTTTTGTGGCCTTGTGGGCAGCAGAAAGAAGAGAAGGAAGAGAAAGAATTGCATGGTGTGTTTTTAACCTACCCAACCATTCACCTGCAAGCCCATCTCATAAGAAATATACAGGCCAAGCAAGAGATAGGGCCCTTCCCATCTTTATTCATCCTTAATTGTCCTGCCTTACCCAGCCTACTGTGATTGTGGCTCTCAGTATATGAACTATCTCCCTCCTGATGCACGTCTGGGTTATGATGGAATTTGTCTCACAATAATCCTGTGGCTAGGCGCTTTATTAATCATTCTGTAGGGGAAGCTGCACTCCAGTTTTCTGTTTGATTTGATTTCATTCATCCTGTCTTTCTGCAAAATAGATGGTTGAGTGCATCCGATAATGTATGGTTTAATTTGGAGCACTATGGGTTTGAATTACCATTTTCATAATGTGCCATGCATTAATGTGTTACATCATTTATGAAGAGGAATATGCCGGGTTTCAAACTTTCTCCCGAAAGCCAAAGTCACCCAAAGGGAACAAAGCCAAGTTATATGGACCCATCTTCTCACCTACCTGCCAGAGAAACTGTGGCCTCCCCAACCCTGGTGAAATCTGCCCAAGCTCATAAAACACCACGTGAGCTTTTGTGTCCACATAATGCAGGCGGGTGTCGAGGTTTGGGGAGACTGGTACATGGCTGCCCAGGAGCCGTCATTGGCAGTACAAAGCTCCCCCTCATTATTGCCTAACCACAGCTTTGCAGCCAACCCCGTTTGCGTTAGCAGAGACCTCCAGTGGATAGCTCTTGGTCGACCCTGATCCCAGCACTCCCTCCCCAATGGCTGTAATAACACCAGCTGTCTGTTACTCAAACTCTGACTGAGGAGGAAAAAGCACTGATTATCCAAATACAGTCATTAAAGGGGAAATGTGTTTTTAGGACTGTCAGAGTGATTAATGAGGGCTAGCCGTCTTTGCAAATGCACTTGTTTAGTCTAACTGGCAGCTTCTATTTTCCTATTGATTTATTGCAGCCGTTGCCGGGCCTTGGTGTGTGCGAAGTCAGGGCGCTTCACAACTGCGCCCTGTTTAAACAGGAAAAGCATGCACCATTTTGTCTAGGAGGGAGGGAGCAGCCTAAAGTCTCTCCCTTCAGTTCAGTCTCCAGGGGCCCAAACCAACAAAGAAGACATTAAAAACCTGCAGCCCTCAGAGAGAAGGAAACTGCCTCCCCTCCTAAGTCTTCCCCAGTTACTCAGTGCCAAGGTCGGTGGAGATGCAACATGGCCCTCGGACAAAGCCTGCCCTATTGTAAACCTCAGCATGCCCATGTTCCCTCCTCCAGTCCCCTAACCAGCTGTCAGCCCCTGGGTCCAAGTACAGGAAAGGCCTCCAGCAGAGAGGAGAGGCAGAAGAGGGAAATTATGGGTCAAAGGATGGAAAGAAACAGAAGTGAGGCCACCCTGTCATCCAGCAACAGGCAGAGTGTGTGTTGCACATTGTTAGACAACAACAGTTGATTTCAACTTTTAAAAAGAGGTGGGGGAAAATCCACAAAAATGATACCTCCTTCTTTCCACTGGTGCATTTCACATTTTGATAAATGAGGGAATCTAATAACCAAAATGAAAAAATGGCAGCTTGAAAAGAGTATTTGGGGGTTATACTTCCAGGTGGTGGGTCATCAAAGCAAATGGGTTTACAGAATTCCCGTTTTGTGCCCAGCACGATGCTGGATGCCATGAGATAAAGAAGAAAATCCAGACAAACCTCCTGCCCGATTCAGCAGGGGGAGAGAAGATGTGCCTGTGTGAGACAGAGCAAGATAGCATTATACATAACTGCATTTATGTGGATCTGATAAAGTGCTAAATCATACTGTGCCCACAGTGGAGAACAGGGCGGATGCAGTAAGGTGCTAATTGTGCAGATGGAGGGTGGAGCTGCAGAAGCTGAAGGGAGGAGCCTATGGGGGCTGGTGGAGGGGACCTGAGGTTCTCAGGGAACATGGGCATGCTGAGGTTTACAGTAGGGCAAGTTTTGTCCGAGGGCCATGGTGCCTCTCCACTGACCTTGGAACTGAGTAACTAGAAAAGACTTGAGTACTCAAGTACTCACTTGAGCCCCTGGGCCAATAATTTTCATATCTAGAGCAGATCAAAGAAGAGACCTGACTAATGTTATATATAACGCATCTGAATTTTCATCCACTGGTTCTATCCCTGATCAGCTTGTGCCTTCCATGCAGCATTCCAAGCCTAGACATGGTTTGTATTTCTTCCTAAATGAAGTACCTTTCCAAGTATCCCCAGGGTGGTGGCCTAACACCAGCATTGTTAACACTTCCTATAAAAGGAAAAGCTGTCAGTTGGATTTGGGATAACAGACGAACTGGGAAACCTTTTTCTTAAGAGGAAAGAAGTTGTATCTAGAAGCTAAAAGAAAAGAAAGTGACCACCTTTTATGAACTTCAGAATGGAGACAAATGGTATCAGTGTAGTTTGGTCAGCTTTAGGACTATCCTGGAAAGTCCAGATGTCTGGTTATTATGCCATAGTAGAAAGAGCATTGAAAAGGGAGTCAGAGAACCTAGATTTTCTTCTGATTCTAAAACCTAATTGCTATGTAACTTTGAACAAGTCACAGCCTCTCTGAGCCTGTTTTCCTGTTTCTAAAATGAAGTTGACACAGGGCATGGTGGCACATGCCTGTAATCCCAGTACTTGGGAGGCTGAGACAGGAGGATCACAGGTTCACAGCCAGCCTCACCAACCTCGTGAGGCTCTCCTCAACTTAGTGAGACCCTGTTTCCAAATAAAGAATAAAATAGGGCTGAGGGTGTAGCTCAGAGGTAGCTCAGAGGTACTGGGTTCAATCCCCAGTACCACAATAAATAAATAAATAAATAAATAAATAAAATCAAGTTGTTGGGCCCTATAGTCTTTTAGCTCATTCTAACTGAAACAGTCTATGATTTTTTTTTGAGACATGATCTCTATGTTGCCCAACCTTGGACTCCTGGGCTCAAGCAACCCTCCTGCCTCAGACTTCCAAGTAGCGGGGACTGTAGGTGCATACCACTGCACCTGGCTTCTATGAATTTATAAAATATTTAAAGAGTGAAGCATCATGATATGTAGTTGGTCAGGATACTCTGCCACTGACTGTCATTCAGTGCAATTCTAAAGATCTGATCAGAGCTGGAGGTGTAGCTCAGTGGTAGCGCACATGCTTAGTATGCATAAGGCCCTGGGTTCCATCTCTGGCACCAAATAAATAAATAAAAAGTTCCTATCAGAACAGTAAATGGGGATGGGCTGGTAAAAGAAGCACCGCGACTTCACCTGAGTAACAAGAAGTGGGAAGGGGGTCCGCAAGAAAAACACTGTAGTGTGAAATTTTTCACCCAGAGAACTGACTCCAACAAAGTGAATGGTGAGCAGACTTTTTCAGTTTGACCAAGTGCTTAGTACAGGCTGCTGCAGGTGTGCCACAGACTGCATGGGGTGCTCAAGTGGGTTAGCAATTGTTTTAAATAATTTTGAGAATCCTGCAAGGTTAAACCAAGGTCTACAAACAGAATCCAAATTTTTCAGAGCCGACAGCCAATTGCTTTTGGAAAAATGGGACTGGTGGGAGAAGAAATGCAAAGCAGATAAAAATCCAACCACACTGGGGGACCTCTGCTCTGGGCAGTGGGTGGCTCCATAGCTCCTTGGAACATAAAATAAAATTGCCCCTCTTAAATCAGAGCCAGATTTTAGAATAGAAACAGCAATTTGAAAAAATGCCACTACATGTCCCCCATGTCCTGTGTGCTTGCTGCATGTGTATAGCAGGTGAATGCATGTGTGGGTGTGGTGTGAGTTACACATGGGTTTGTGCTCAGTCAACAACAGGACTATGTTCTTCCTTCTGACTTTTGGCAACTTCGAATGTGGGTACCACCAAATATACAGAAATGATGGGTCAGGCCTACCTGATGGCACCCGGAGAAGCAGGATTTTGTGTGTGTCATGGCAGTTAAATATAATAACATAGGCTGGCATTTAACACTTATGATAACCTCCAGTTCCTTTCTCATGGTAAAACCGAAATTTGAAGGGGTGAAAGTAATTGATCAGTATCTCACAGTTAAAGAGCAATGGAGCCAGAATTCTAATCTACTTCTGACTAAAACTCTTTGTACTTTGCCAAGTAGCTTTAGACTTTGTATCTCAGTGGGTCTGAAGGCTACAGATAGAATTAAGGGATCTGTCCATCAAAAAGTGCTGGCTGTAGGGCATGGTGGAGCATGCCTGTAATCCAGTAATTGGGCGCTGAGACAGGAGGATTGCAGGTTCAAAGCCAGCCTCAGCAACTTAGCAAGACTCTCAGCAACCTATCGAGATCCTGTTTCAAAACAAAACAAAGCAAAAAAATTTAAAGGGCTGGGGGTGTAGCTCAGAGATAGAAATTGACCCTGTGTTCAATCCCTAGTACCACAAAATGTTGGCCCTGCCTCCCTTCCAAGAGCTGAGATGCTGGTCAGCACATGGGTTTGACTCAATCACTAAACATGTAGACTGCCCACTACATAATAAGTACAGTCAGTCCTCTGGGTCCTTGTGTTCCACATCCAGGGACTCAACTAGCCAGAATTGAAATATTCTTTTAAGAGACTTGCATCATCAGGTATGGTGGCGTATGCTTGTACTCCCAGTACTTGGGAGGCTGAGACAGGAGGATCACAGGTTCAAGGCCAGTCTCAGACACTTAGCAAGACCCTGTTTCAAAAATAAAAAATAAAAAGGGCTGTGGGTGTAGCTTGGAAGTAGAATGCCCCTGGTTTCAATCCCCAGCACCAAAAATAAAATAAAAATAAAAATAAATAGTCGGGCGTGGTGGCTCACGCTTGTAATCCCAGTACTTTGGGAGGCGGAAACCGTAGGATCCGGGTTCGCGGCCAGCCTCAGCTCGCTCGCTCTCTCTCTCTCTACTTAGTGAGGCCCTCTGCAACTTCGTGAGACCCGGTTTCAAAATAAAGTATAAAAAATAGGGCCGGGGGTGTAGCGCGGAGGTAGAACGCCCCTGGGTTCAATCCCCGGTACCGCAAAAAAAAATAAAATAAAATAAAATAAATAAATTGCATCTAAGATTGGCGATGTGACTCAGTGATAGAACATTTATTTAGCATGCACCACACAAAACAAAACAAAAATGAATTGCATCTATAGTGAACATGTACGGAATTTTTTCCTTAAACAATACAATATGACAACTATTTATATACCATCTACATTGTATTAGATATTATAAGTAATCTAGAGGTTTGCATAAGTTATATGCAAATGCTATACCATTTTATGTAAGGGGCATTAGCATCCCTGGATTTGAGTATCTGTTGAGCCAACCTACCTCAAATACCAAGGGATGACTACAGTATAATCTGCCCTGGTAATTCAAAAGATGTGGGAGATACTGGCCTTGCCTCTAGTTGGCTGAGTAGGAGATAGATGCATAACTAATTAAGATATAATGTACTCAAGATTCTATTTATACTGTTGTGGTAGTCAGTATAAGCTAGATTGTGCTGTGGTAACAAATCAACTCCCAAATCTCAGTGGCTTAACATAATAAAGGTCTTTTTCTTTTTTCACTTACACTACATGTCCACTGAGGATTGACAAGGACCTCCATCAGTCATGCTTCAACCACACAAGCAGAAGCAGTGATATAGTAAAGTATTTCTTGCAAGGCATTGTTCTGGCCAGCATAGCAAATCAGAGGTCCAAAGGGCAGACAGTCAGGAAAGGAAGCTCACAAACAGACTGGAACTCTCCTGGCATGGGCCATGTGGAGTCTCTGAGTTCAGGGATGACCTACACCCTCTCTTAAAGGTCTTGACTGATTAGGCCAGGCCCACCTCAGACCATCAGCTTTCCATCAGCTTAAAGTCCACTGATTAGGGATTTAGATCACACCTCCAAGACTGCTTCACAGAAGCACCTAGATTCATGTCTGAATAATGGGACTGTGGTTCACTCCCACCAGACTGACACATCAGGAAGCATCACACTGTGCTGCATAATTAATCAGGCCAACAGACTGATGGAGAGACAGCAGCAGACAGACATCTGGAGGGTCTTGTGTGAGCTATTACATGGTTCAGGCCAAAAATGGCACTTGTCACTTCTCATAATCCTCTGGCCAGCACTGGTGCCATGGCCCCTCATAACTGCAAAGGTGGGATGTGGACCCTCCCAGGGGCCCAGAGGAGAGGGCTGGAGTTATGTCTGCCCTAGGTGTTTTCTAGAAACTTCCAACCTGCCCTCCCCATGCTCATTTCACACAGGTGAAACTGAGTCTGTGGTGAGATGAAGGCCACAGGGGACCGCTGAGGGCCACACCATGAGTAAGGCAGAAGCCAGGAGAAGTCACCTCCCCCCACCCCAGCTCACCTCCACCTGTTTCCCCAAGTCTTACCAAAGAGAAGCTGCTTCCAAACCCACCTAGCCTTGTCCGCTTGGACAAAGTTCACATTTGAAATCCTAGCGCCAGGCATGGTGGTGCACACTTGTAATCCCAGTACTTGGGAGACTGAGACAGAAGGATCGCATGTTCAAAGCCAAACTCAGCAATTTAGTGAGGCTCTCATCAACCTAGCAAGGCCCTGTTTTCAAATAAGAAATAAAATCAGGCAGGGGGTGTAACTTGGAGATAGAATGCCTTTGGGTTCAATCCCTAGCACCACAAAAAAAAAAGAAAAGAAGTCCTAGGAAACACAGGGACCTCCAGGATAGAAGGCTACTGGATCCACTGAGGTTAGGGCAGAGGCTCAGGGCACTGAGACCCTTGAAGTTCACAGAGATATGTGACTTGCATACTTTATAGGGCTGAGCCCTCCACCTGGTAGCTTGCATAGAGCCACCGATTTGAGCATGGAGGCAGCATATCAACAAGCCTCACTAATGAGGAGGATGGGAACCTTTGATGTGTTGCTCTCTAACAGTGCTGACATGTGTGAAGCTTACAAAGCGCTAAGGATTGGTACAAACCAACTGTGATCAATGGTCACTGACAAATAAGAGCTGTCCATAGAATGTGCTCCATGGCCAAATGAAAAAGTCTGGGCTGCAGGAACCAGATAGAACCCTTTTTCTTCTCTAACATCCATTGAGCGCCTGCTGTGTACCAGGCACCATGCTAAGCACTTTGCACACAAGTTTTCATTGAATCCCGGCAGCAAATCTCTGTGGTGAGTCTGTCAGTGGACATATTTTGCCCAAGGTCAGACACAAGCCAGTAAGCGGTAGAGGCAAGATCTCTACCAAATCTCTCTGATTGCAAAGGTCCAGGTTCCTGCCCCCATACACCACTGTGCAGGTAGGTGGCACCCTTGGCTGCCCAAGAGACCTCGCCTGGGACTGCATCAGCTTTTTTCTAAGGCTCCAGAGGCTCCACCTGAATGGAGCAGGATAGGTTGCTGAGGCTAGTCTCAAACCTGCGAACCTACTGTCTCAGCCTCCCAAGTGCTGGGATTACAGGCATGTGCCACCAAGCCCGGTGTGGGGGCAGGAAGGGGGGCCTCACTCACCTCTGACCCTGCCCTCTAAAGACCATAGGTCAGAGAAGAGCCTATAAGCCCCCATCATAGGCCCACCCCGATGGTCACAACTGAGCCTTACAGTGAGCAGAGAATTGTGGGTCAATCAAAAAGCATTTCTGGAGAACTTACTATGTGCTAAATGCTATCAGAGCATGGCAGATACCTATGACACGATCCCTTCCATCCAACTGCTTACATCTAGTGGAGAAATCAGCGTAAGAACACACTGAGGACTTGAAGTACAGTATGGTAAAGACAGATGAAGGAGACCCACAAAATGTGCAAGGTTTCAGAGCACCCTGGAGCTAGGAAGATTCTTCCAGTCACTGGGCCCTAAGAGGAGGAAGGAGAGAGATTTGATGCGGGGCAGTCTGAGAAGGGCCCAAAGCAGGACTGTGCAAGTGTGTGCGGCTCACCCTGACCGGCTTCTGCTCAAGTCAGTGTTTCGGGCCACCGCAGAAGTGCAGCCACCCAGTAATGCTGCCATAGGCAAGGCCATGGGCTCAGTGCAAGGAAGCAGCATGAGGAAGGGCTGCAGCAGGAAGGAAAGGTTGCCCTCTGTGTTTGGAATTGAAACGGTGCCTGCTGGCCCAACTCTCCCAGTCAGGGCCACCCACCCTCAGCTCTCTTCCTTGCAGGGCCACCTTCCTGTCTGTTTTACAAAGTCAGGCCCCAGAGCACAGGGAGGCAGTCTCAGGAGCCCCTTGATGGTCACTGACAGGTGGGGACTTCACTCCCATCCCTTTCTCCCCTCCCCCGTACTGGCAATTAAGTTCATGGGTGCTCTACCACTGAGCTACACCCCCAGCCCTATTTTAATTTTTTTTAAAGTAGGGTCTTGCTAAATTGCCCAGGCTTTCAATCCTCCTGCCTCAGCCTCCTGAGTTGCTGATATGACAAGCATGAGCCGTGCCTCCCAGCTCCATCCCCTTCTTGACACTCACCTGTCTCCCACTTCTCTGAGAGTACTGAGAAGAGTTCCTAGAAAGCAGGCTTGTTTGCACTCATGCTCCTAACCACTACCCTCCCCCTTCTGTCCCTCCCCCAACACACACACACACACACACACACACACACACACACACTCCCTCTCACGCTCACCTCCCTTCCCTCCCCCACCCTTCCCCTCCATTTGTTTCAATGAACAGCCCCTTTTATCTATTCTGTAGGTACAAATGAAGCTGTCAAATTTGATCAGGCGCTTGATATGACAGGCTGTGGGAGTCAGGACCCCTTGAACAGAGTGGGCCTTGTCTGTCACAGCCCGCCTGACACTTCCCATAATGCCCAGACTGATGAGATTCTGAGTAGGGCCCAGCACATTTTCAACTCTATTTTGGGTGAAAACCCTTCTTGAAAGATCTTGAAAGGAGCTGGCAGTTCAGCCGCCCGGATGATTAATGAGGGTTGGCTCGCTGGATGGATTTCTCCTGGTGCCAACAGCCGTCCTCCCAACAGGCCAGAACGGGTTGCCTCTGACTTCCCCCAGCACTTCCCCCTCATGGCAACCCCAAAAAACCTTTCCCACCATCCACTGCCGCCCCTCACTTCCACCGCCAGCCCGTCTCCCCACATATGGAAAAAGTTAGGGGTCAACTGAGGGAGGCCCCTCTTGAGCAAGCAGGGCCTCCTGGGAAGCTCTGCAGCAGAGTTGAGGGGTGCAGAGAGGGGGCTGAGTGGGGACTATCAAGGATAATGACCCATACCCTCCCTAATGCATGTCACAAGCCCCAGTAGTCAGCGCTGGTCGTCTCTGCTTTTTCTCCAAGTATCTCAGGAGCTCTGAGACAGAAACCATGAGGACAAACCATCAAATCCCTGTGGTTTTATTTTTTCCTTATCTCAGGGTGTTTTGCAAGGGAGGCACTCTTGATATTTGGGGCAGGACAACTCTTTATGGGGCTGGACCCTCCTGTGGAGGGTAGAAGGCTTAGTACCCTTAGTATGAAGACACCAATTGCTTGTAACACCTCCTACCAGGTAGATAACTAAAACTATCCCTGCAACCTCAAAGGCCCCTGGGAGCGGTGCCAGCCATGACTAGAGCCACTATGGGGGTAGGAGCCCCTTGCAGCATGTGCCTGGAAAGCTGTGCCTACCTCTCAGCCTTCTAGAGTTCTCACTCCCACCCCTCATATGAGTCCACTCATAGGAGGACAGGACAGCCCTGTGGGAGAGGGGAAGAAGGGTGGGGTGCTCCCATCACCCCTGTGCTATCTTTACTGCTCTAAGCTGTACAGTGTTCCTGTCCTCTTTGGTCTCCTGGTTCCCCCAGCTTCAGGGAAAACACTGTGCTTAGGAAAAAGAATGGGGCCCAAAACTTCTTTGGGGTTTTCAAGCTCAGAACCCTTCAGAAAAAAGCAGGCGGAGGACAGTTGGCATCAGGAATGTGCTGTTTGTTTTTTAAGCATCCATAGATTTCTTTTTCAAACCAGGTTCTGAGGTCTGGGGGCTGTCACGGGAGAAGTTGAGTCTCCGTAACCAGGGTGGTCACCCGTGATCTCTTGTATGGAGCAGAATAAGCACATTCCTGGGGTGAGGCCAGGAAGGGGGGTTCCCAAGGACCTACTCTCCTCACTCCCCATTTTCTTCTCTCCCTCTCTTTCTGAAAAGATGGGGAGGGGGATCCCAGAGTTTACCTCAGGCCACTGGGCAAATGCCTAGCCAACTCTGAGGCCCTCTAAACCACAGATGGACCGAAGGCCATCAGTTTATTCATTTAGTACTCTTTCCTGCCCAGCTATCACATGCCAAACAACGGGCTAGACTCTGGGAAGATAATAATGAGCCCAAAACATGCAGCTTCTGCTTTCACGGAGCTGACACAAATAAGGAGACAAAAACTAAGCAAATCAATATACAATTATAAATCATGGTAGTAGCAATGAAAGAAAAGTAGAGTGTTGTACAGTACACACAGAGAGTGTTAGTCAGCTTTCTGTCATTGTGACAAAATACCTGAGAAAATCTACTTAGAGGAGGAAAGGGTTATTGGGCTGGTGGTCTCAGAAGTCTCGGTCCATGGTCAGCGGGCTCACTGCTATTGGCCTGTGTGCAGCAGAGCATCACGGAGGGCATGGAGGAGCAGAGCTACTCACCTCATGGCCACTGGGAAGCAGAGGTGGGGGTCAAGAGACAAGATATACCTTCATGGACACCCCTCCCCTTCCAACTAGGCCCCACCTCCGAAAGCTTCCACCACCTCCCAACAGCACCACCAGCTGGGGGCCAAGCCTCTGGGGGACATTTCAGATCCAAACTCTAATGAGGAGTTAATGAGGAACCTTCATTCAGAACTAGGGCCTGGGAACACAATATTGAAGCTGAGACCTGGAGGCTGAGGGGATTAGTCAGGTGGAGAGAGAAGAGTGTTTCTAGTCAGGGAAAGTCACACCTGAACATCAGCCAAACTCCCCTGTCATGGAGGTGGCCATGACTCAGCCAAGCCCTGGAAGAACCAGAGAAGCAAAAAGCTGGGAGAAAAAAGAGAAGCCAAGGTGTGCAGACTAAAATTGCTGATCACAGCCAGGCACAGTGGCAGAAGCCTGTGATCCCAGTTACATGGGAGGCCCAGACAGGAGGACCACAGGTTCAAGGCCAGCCTCAGCAACTTAATGAGACCTTGTTTCAAAATAAAAAATAAAAAGGGCTGGGAGTATCCAGGCATGATTGTGCATGCCTGTAATCTCAATACTTGGGATGCTGAGACAGGAAGAGCTCAGGTTGGAGGCCAGCCTCAGCAATGTAGCAAGACTCTCAGCAACCTAGTGAGACCCTGTTTCAAAACAAAAAATATAGCCGGGCGTGGTGGCGCACGCTTGTAATCCCAGTACTTTGGGAGGCGGAGACCAGAGGATCCGGGTTCGCGGCCAGCCTCAGCTCTCTCTCTCTCTCTCTCCCTGTCTCTCTCTCTTTCTACTTAGTGAGGCCCTCCGCAACTTCGTGAGACCCGGTTTCAAAATAAAGTATAAAAAATAGGGCCGGGGGTGTAGCACAGAGGTAGAACGCCCCTGTGTTCAATCCCCGGTACTGAAAAAAAATAAATAAATAAATAAATAAAAGAGCTGGGTGTGTAGCCCAGAAGTAAAATGCCCCTGGGTTCAATCCCCAGTACCCAAAAAGAAAAGAAAAGAAAAGAAAATTGCTGACCACCAGTCACCCCCCAGCTCCTAGGCACCCAAGAATAGCCTGGGCAGGGAATGACCTCCACACACAGGCAGGCAAGGGGGAGAAGAGTCTGGACTTGAGCAGAACAAGGTCTCAGGGGCTGTTGAAGGGAGGACCCAGGGAGGAGCCTGAGGTCACTCCCTCGCTGCTGCAGTTGTGCATTGAGAGTCACCAATGCAAACACAAATCAATTTCTTTTTGGTACTAGGGATTAAACCCAGGGGCATTCTACCTCTGAGCTACACCTCCATCCCTATTTTATTTTTATTCTGAAACAGGGTCTTGCTAGGTTGATGAGAGTCTCACTATTTGCCGAGGCTGTCCTCGAACTTGTGATCCTCCTGTCTGCCTCAACCTCCCAAGTACTGAGATTACAGGTATGAGCCACCATGCCCAACTCGCAGAAATTGATATGCAATTATAAGGTTCTTGCAGGAGTGTGAGGCTTCAGGGGAACTTAGCCTTCTCTCTTCCAGAAAGATAATTTTTAAATGTGTGTTTCTAGTAAACTGTGAGTCAGTTTTCCATTACTGTAACAAATACCTGAGATAATCAGTTTAAAAAGAGGAAAAGTTTATTTTGGCTCACAGTTTTGAAGGTTTCAATCTGTGGTCAGTTGGCCCCATTGCCTTTGGGCCTCTAGCAGGTGAGGAGAGCACAGTAGAGCGAAGCCATTTACTTCCTGGCCTCAAGAAAAAAATAAAAGAGAGAGGGAGAGAGGAACAGGGTGCCACAATCCTGTTCAAGGACACGCCCCCAATGACCTAAAACCTCCCACTGGGCCCCACCTCTTGAAGCTTCACTACCTCCCAATGGGACCAAACCTTTAACACAGGGGCTTTAGGGAATATTCCAGAAATGCACTATTCTATTAGCTCCCCATAGTCTAATAAGACCAAACCTTTATATTAGTATTCAAGTCCTCCCAAATGATTCCAATGTGCCTGTCCACTCTCCCTACCAGAACCCTTCACCTGAGCCCAGTGGAACAACCTGCTGTTTCCTAGACATCAAGATCTTACCTGGAGTTACTCCTTCTTACCAAGAGATCTATGCCCCCTCACAAATTCACTGCTCTCATTTTTACCCCAAGCCATTACGGTTTCCCTTTGCCCCAAGTATCTTCAACTCCTTATTTTTATCTCCTCAGTAGTCCATCTCCACGTGAGTACCTCTTATCTCCTCTCACTTAACCAGAAGCTCCTTAAAAAGAAGGGTAGTTTATTTATCTTCATGTCCCCCGTGCCTAGGACAGTGCCTAGCATAGGGTAGATGATCAATAAGTCCTTGCTTTGTTCCATGAATTAAAACTGCCACAGGACTAACCATTTATCTTTGAACCAAAGTCATTAGTTGGATGAGGGAAGAGCCTGGGGATGAACTCGAGGGAAGGACAAAAGAAAAGAGCAATCTTAGCCGGGCGTGGTGCGCATGCTTGTAATCCCAGTACCTGGGAGGCTGAGACAGGAGGTTCTCAGGTTCATGGCCAGCCTCAGCTACTTAGTGAGGCCCTCCGCAACTTAGTGAGACCCTATTTCAAAATAAAAAATAGGGCTGGGGGTGTATCCAGGAGGTAGAATGCCCCTGGGTTCAATCCCCAGTACCGCAAAAAAAAGAGCAATCTTGAAAGAAAGAATGTGCAGTGACTGGTGATTCCAGAAAGATTCCTTTCTCTAGCCAGCCTCCCTCCCTGTGTCCAGGCCCAGCAGGATGGTGTTAAGGGAACAACAGGTGGTCATTCTGAGGACTCTGGCTGGAGTAGCCAGCCCTAGAGCAGGTGGAGGGGACCCACTAGATGGGGTGGGCAGAATGAAGTCCTAGAAAAATGCCTTAAAAATGTGCTCATGAGAGCTGGGGCTATAGCTCAGTGGTAGAGCACTTGCCTAGCATGTGCAAGGCCCCAGGTTCCATCACCAGCACGACAAAATAAATAAATAAATAAATAAATGTGCCTGTGAACAAGCTGGAGGGAGAATACAGCCCTATTAACATATCAGTGTACATCAAGCATGTTAGAAATAGCATCTTGGGCCAGGTGTGGTCACACATGCCTGTAATCCCAGTACTTGGGAGGCTGAGACAGGAGGATTACAGGTTTGAGGCCAGTCTAAGCAATTTAGAGAGATCCTCAGCAACTTAGCAAGACCCTGTTTCAAAATAAAAAATAAAAAGGGCTTGGTATACAGCTTGGAGGTAGAATGCCCCTGTATTAAATCCCCAGTACAAAAGGAAGAAGGGAAGGGGGAAGGAGGGAAGGAAGGAAGGAAGAGCAGGTCTGAAAGAAATGAAACCATTGAGGGTTGAGGAGCCAGGTCTGGAAATCTCCAAATCAGAAACATTTTCCCAGCTCCAGGTTAGTGCCCTGGTAGGGCCTGGCAGCTGGGCAACACAGAACCAAGAATCAGAGCAAGAGCACTTCCCCACCCCAATACAAGATGTGTGTGTGTGTGTGTGTGTGTGTGTGTGTGTGTGTGTGTGTGAGTGCGCATGCGCTCCTGTCAGGACCTCATACATGCTAGGCAAGCACTCTACCACTAAGCCACACCCGCAGTCATAAGAGTCTTTCTTTTCTTTTTTTTTTTTTTTTTTTTTT
>PVJS01032552.1:0-22709 GCA_004027185.1 Glis glis | reverse complement strand
GCATCCCTGGGATGAACCCGACTTGGTCATGATGTATGATTTTCGTGATGTGGTTTTGAATGCGCGTTGCTAGTATTTTGTTTAGAAGTTTTGCGTCTAAGTTCATCAACGATATAGGTCTGTAGTTTTCTTTTCTTGAGCTGTCTTTGTTTGGTTTTGGTATTAGTGTGATGTTGGCTTCATAGAATGTGTTTGGGAGAGTCCCATTCCTTTCTATTTCACAGAATAGATTGAGGAGTATTGGGATTAGTTCTTCTGTAAAGGTTTTATAAAATTCACTTTGTAAACCATCTGGACCTGGGCTTTTCTTTGATGGTAGGCTCTTTATTGCTCCTTCAATCTTGTTAATTGCTATTGGTCGATTTAAATTTTCTGTCTGCTTGTTTCAACTTAGGAAGGTTGTACGCATCTAAAAATTTGTCAATTCCTTCTAGGTTTTCCATTTTGTTGGAATATAGTTTTTCAAAGTAGTTTCTGATTATCCTCTGTATTTCCGTGCTGTTGGAGGTAATATCACCTTTTTCACCTCTTATTTTAGTAATTTCGGTTGATTCTCTCTTTCTTTTTGTTAGGTTGGCTAGTGGTTTATTTATCTTGTTTATTTTTTCAAGGAACCAGCTTTTGGATTTGTTGAACTTTTGTATTTTTTTTTTATTCTCTACTTCATTGATTTCTGTTCTGATTTTAATAATTTCCTGTCTTCTACTAGCTTCGGGGTTAGACAGTTCCTGTTTTTCAAGGGCTTTGAGGTGTGTCATTAGGTTATTTATTTGGTGATTTTCTGTTCTTCTTATGTGGGCACTCAGAGCTATGAATTTTCCTCTTAATACTGCCTTCAGGGCGTCCCAGAAATTTTGATATGTTGTGTCTCTGTTTTTGTTTGTTTCTAGGAATTTCTTGATTTCTCCCCTTATTTCTTCTTTTACCCATTCCTCATTCAGCAGTGTGGTATTCAGTCTCCACGTATTTATGAGGTTTCTCTGGGTCTTCTTATAGTTGATATCTAGTTTCATTCCATTATGGTCTGAAAAGACGCAGGGGATTATGTCACATTTTTTGAAGTTGCCAGTACTCACTTTGTGGCCTAGGATATGGTTTATTTTAGAGAAAGTTCCATGAGCAGCTGAAAAAAATGTAAATTCAGCTATAGTTGGGTGGAATATTCTATATGTGTCTACTAGGTCCATTTGGTTTATGGTATTCCTTAGGTCTGAGGCATCTTTACTGACCTTTTGTCTTGAAGATCGATCTAGTGGTGTGAGAGGTGTGTTGAAGTCTCCCAATATTATTGTATTGGGATCTATGTGTGATTTAATGTCGCCAAGAGTTTCTTTTATGAAAGTGGTTGCACCTATGTTTGGGGCATAAATGTTGGCTATCGTTATATCCTCTTGTTGGATTGTTCCTTTTACCAGTAAAAAATGTCCTTCTTTGTCACTTCTGATAAGTTTAGGTTTGAAGGCTAATTTATCTGATATCATAATTGCTACTCCTACTTGTTTTCAAGTTCCATTAGCATGGATTACCTTGCTCCATCCCTTCACCTTTCGTTTGTGCATATCTTTACTCATAAGGTGTGTTTCTTGCAGGGAGCATATAGATGGATTGTGATTTTTAATCAATTTTGCCACTTTATGTCTTTTGATTGGGGAGTTGAGGCCATTTATATTCAGCATGATTATTGAGAGATGGGTTTTCATTCCTAACATTTTGAGTTTTAATTTCTGTTTAAGGTAGTGTTTGTTCCTTGCCTAGTTGTTTGTTTGATAGAAATCACTGTTTCTCTGGTTCTGGCGTTTCCTTATTATTTCTTCTTTGTAATTCATCTCTTTGAGCATTTTCTTTAGTGCTCGTTTGAAAGACATAAAGTCTTTCAGCTTGTGTTTTTCATGGAAGGTTTTTATTTATCCATCAAATTTGATAGATATCTTTGCTGGGTAGACAAATCTTGGCTGGAGGTTGTTTTCTTTCAGAGTTTGGAATATGTCACTCCAGGCCTTCCTGGTTTCATGACTTGGTTTGGAAGGTCGGGAGTGATTCTTATTGGTTTGCCTCTGAATGTTACTTGCTCTTTTGCTCTCGCTGCCTTTAAGATTCTCTCCTTGGCCTCTACATTAGTCAGTTTGATTATTATGTGGCTTAGTGAACCTCTTCTCTAATCCTGTCTATTGGGGGTTCTATATGTTTCCTGTACCTGTGTATCGACCTCTCTTTCTATGTTGGAGAATTTTCTAATATTACTTCTCTGAATAGATTATTGATTCCTTTAGTTTCAGCTTCTAATCCCTCTTCTATACCTATTATTCTTATGTTTGCTCTTTTAAGACTGGCTGAGATCTCTTCAATATCCAATTCATGCTGTCGAATTGTTTTTTCTAATTTATATATTATGTGTTCATTTTTGAAGAGATCATCTTCTAAGAGTGAGATTCTGTTTTCCATGTGGTCTAGTCTATTGTTGATGGTCTGTATTGATGCCTTCATTTCAATTATTGCATCCTTCACTTCCTTCAGAGCTTCTTTTTGATTCCTGCTTATTTGATCCTTCATTTCTATCAGGCTCTCTCTGAATTCTTTTTGGAAATCCTGTATCATTTCCTCTATTGAAGTTCTGAATTGTCTTTCTGGCAATCTTTGCACTTCTGAGTTGGCGGGTTCTGTTGTTGTGGGATTGTGGGGGCTCATTGTTTCTTTGCTATTCTTCCTTTTCATGATTTCAGGTTTCTTATGTTTATACCTTTGTTGCTTTTGTCAGTTCTCTCTCTCTCACTCTGTAGGTATCCTATGTCTAATCCCTCTCCCTTTATGGTTTCTTATCCTGTAGGTAGGTAGTTGCTACTAGGTGAGCCTTAAAGGTGAATATCCTTTCCTGAATGGTTATTCTCACTTGGTATAATGTCCATTTGCAGGCCCAATTCTTGGTCTCCTTCAGTGATTGGGACCCTTGCCTGGTGCCTCTCACTACCTGTGCAAGTGACCAGTGCCGCTATTGCCATTCTCGCTGCAAGCATGGGTCCCCGTGTTCTCTACTTGGGCTGTCCCTATGTCTCTCTCCATCTACAGCTATGGCAGGTGTCACCAGCAGGGGCCCTGGGCTTGTGTCTCTCTTTGCCTACAGAAGCAGTGGGTGTCTCCTTGCCCCGATTCTGTGCAAACATGGAACTCCACGTTTTCCACAGAGAGGGCTGGTTTGGTCCAATTTTCCCCAGGTACCACAGCTGTATGTCCTGTGGTGCTCTCCGGGGACTCTACAATGGGCTGCAACCCACAGGCTGCAAGTCTGTCCCACTCAAATGTCACCAGGGACTGTCTTCTTATCCACTCTTCTAGCATGTCCCACAGCAGACCCCACTCCCACCTCCGCTGGGACAATCGGCACTATCCCAGATCCCGCGAGTCCCTGTGGCCGCACTGGGTGGTCTCCCCCTGGGGCAGCTTGTTGACTTAAGGTCTCCTTGAACGCTGCTTTTAATCTCTGGGGTGGGGGCTTAGTCGCTGCTGCAGGCTCTGGTTAGGCCTCCAGGCCCTGGGGACTCTGCTGAGTATGGATCGAACTGCTGTTCACACCCATTGCTGATGCTCTACAGTGCTGGTTTTAGAAGAGCTCCCTGGCTTCCTTGTTAGTGGCTTGCAGAAGCCACACTGCCAGTTGCTGTCGGCATGGTCTGATCAAGATGGCGCCCACATTAACTTTCAAATGTCTTTCCTCTTTATATCTCCCAAGGTTGGAAGATTTTCCCCAAATCCTTTCTTATAGTTAGATCTTTCTTCAGCTCCATCCAGTCTACACTTTTAGACCAATTAGTCACTTTGAAAAAAAGTCTATTCTTTTAATTATTGAATTTTTGAATTTAGTGTTTATTTCAAATTTCACACTTTCTAAAATATATCTTTCTATCTCTTTGAGAGAAATCTATTGGTGTGTATTCTCTATACCCTCTGATGGGCTTATCTTTGTTGAATTTTCGATACTCATAGATCTGGAATACAGTATGAGCCTTCTAATATTTTTTCACAACTCAATCCATGGAAGTTTTCCCCAAAACTTCTATGGAATGAATTTGAGGTTAGTTTGTTATGATTCCTTAGAGGGAACAACTAAGAAACATGTCTCATCATAAAAACATGTTTCATGGTTTACATAGGGAATAATGTTGCAGATAGTTTTAGGTACAGACTCAAGTTCCATTCTAGGGCAAAACTTGTCTTGATCCCAACCAAGGACTCTGTGAGTTCCTGGTTCCAGACCAAAGATAACAATATCTTAATGTTAGTACATATATATGTGAGAGGCTCCTCGATGTAGTTTCTACTAGGTAAATTTATAAACAGAAGATAGGAAGTTGGATATTGGTTAAATAATTAGCAATCGTCATAATTTGTAAATAAACATTCAAGAGTCATACCCCCTGTTTTATTTATATTTTGAGGGCTTTTTATCTTTCACTTTTAGTAGCTATATAAATAGTTAACTCAGATTATGAGAACTCTTCTGCAAATTCAGCAAATATTTAATTAGTTAATTAATGGTTGACATGATTAATAACATTACTTAACATTACAATTCGGAGAAATAGCATTGTCAGAGAAGCAGACTTTATGTGATGAAAAACTTGCATTCTCATATTTATGTAATTTCTACTCTAGAAGCAGCAGGGAGGCCCACTGAACACACAGCATGTGCAATACTACATTAGAAACACTAACATCTTTGAAGGGTAAATGACATATAATTTGACAAACTATGTGTGTAGCTCTTTAAAAATATGGATTTTTTTCTCCAATAGACAGCTAAGAACTTCAAATGCCTTACTTCAAAATTTTATGCCAATTGCAATGACTTCTCACATTCACTATTTTTTCACAAATTAGAAGTTGTATTTAAATATATCTTAGGCTGGGCATGGTGGCTCATGGTTGAGAGGCTGAAGCCAGCCTCAGTAACTTAGCTAGGCCCTACGAAACTTGGTGAGACCCTGTTTAAGAAAAAAAATAGCCGGGCATGGTGGCGCACGCTTGTAATCCCAGTACTTTGGGAGGCGGAGACCGGAGGATCCGGGTTCGCAGCCAGCCTCAGCTCAGCTCTCGCTCTCTCTCTCCCTGTCTCTCTATCTCTCTCTTTCTCTCTCTCCTTAGTGAGGCCCTCTGCAACTTCGTGAGACCCGGTTTCAAAATAAAAGTATAAAAAATAGGGCGGGGGGCGTAGTGCAGAGGTAGAACACCCCTGTGTTCAATCCCCGGTACCGCAAAAAAAAAAAAGAAAAACAATAGTGCTGAGGACATAGCTCAGAGATAAAATGCCCCAACTACACACACACACACACACACAAACACACACACACACACACAAATATATAGGTTTTTTTAAATAAATCATCTCCCACTTCCATGTCTTCTGCCATGCAAGGACATATCGTGTACTTTTTTGACTCCTTGGAAATATGTGTGTGTGTGTGTAAATAAATATATATGCATATACATATATACTGAATTACATATATATATAGGAATTACATATACACACACACATATATAGATGTGTGTGTGTGTGTGTGTGTGTGTGTGTGTGTTGCTCAGCAAGATGGCTGCTAATTAACATCCTCTGGTGATCATGTTCCCACAGATTCATAAAACTGATAACACTAACAGAGCCACTAGTGTGGCTCAGAGGTAGACCACCCCTAGGTTCAATCCCCAGTACTACCAAAAATAAAAATTAAAAATAATAAGGTGGAGTATTTGTAAAACCCAGATTTTCTGGGATGGCTATCAGTACCTCTATGTCCTTAGGTGAATGTTAACGAAAGATCATTGCAACACAATACAGAAAAAATCATTTGTGGCTCAGATCTTGTGGGAATGAAATTTTGTTATCACAAAAGTTCAAGAACCATGTCCAACTCAGCTGTTGATGGAAACCAAAGGAAATATGGAATAGGTAGTGGAAGGCCATTTCACTCAACAAATGAGGACTCATGTCCAGTTGCAGAAACAAAAGGTATATTGACTATGGATATTTTCCATTCTTTGTTATGTACATATTTGTATATGTTAACCATATTTGGTCTCTACTCTTCTCCCAAATGTTTCATTGGTGGTGTTTATAACTCTTGTTCAGACCTTAAATAACAGAATATCAAGATAAAATTGTGAATTTTTCACAAGAATGACGATCACTCAAATATGAATAGGAAACTTTGGGTCATCTATTTTGGGGAAGTTTAGGAAATCTTCATTTAGAAGAAAGATACATGGTGTTAGGTAGAGGCAAGATGGTGCTGTTCTGTGGTTGCTTGAAAAATAAATACAAACAGAAAAGAAGACAAGAACTGCAAATCTCAAAAGCTTTGAACTGTGTTGGATATTTTCCCCCTTCTAAATTGTATCTCGCACCTCAAGAGCTAAAGACTGAAAATTAGATTTCCTAGAATCCATTTGCAATCAGATTTCTGGTTAGACTCCATCAATTGTAAGACGATGTATGTAGACACGAAGTTTGGCTTTTGTCTTCTAAATATTCTTTTGAGTATCACCCTTCTTGGTACTGTAGTGTTAAAACCACTGGAGACAACTTTTGTGATGATGATTCCTGTACTTCCAGCCCTCCAACACTTATGTAAGCATCGTTGGTTTCTTGTTGTTGTTTTTGTCTTTTGGTAAGATTTATCCTATCAAAATAACTGAAGAAGCATGTTTCACTAAGTAGCCAGATCCATTATGTAATATATTTAAGAGCGAGTCCAAAAGCCAGGTGTGGTGGCGCACACTTGTAATCCCAGTACTTGGGAGGCTGAAACCGGAGGATCCAGGTTCGCGGCCAGCCTCAGCTACTTAGTGAGGCCATCCACAACTTAGTGAGACGCTGTTTCAAAAATATAGAATAAAAAATAGGGCTGAGGGTGTAGCTCAGAGGTAGAATGCCCCTGGGTTCAATCCCCAGTACCACAAAAAAAAAAGAAGAGTGAGTCCAAGTAAAACTTAGATTTTGCTGAGCTTCTGTTTTTTAGTGTTTTATTTTTGCTGTTAATTTTTTATACTTGTATTGGTGCATTATAGTCTTACATCATAATGCAGTTCATAGTGATAGTGACATATACGCACACAGCACTTGGTGGGCTTTCTCCTGGCTCCCTCCCCATTCCCCCTTCTCCATACAAGGTATTGAGATTGACATTGGTATTCTCACATATGTTCATAATGTCAATGGAAGTGATTCCTCCATTGATCCTCTCTCTCCCTCCCCACCTTTCCCCTAGACCACTTCCCTGGCTCTGCTGGATTTTCTCCTTCATTATCTGAAGTTTCTCTGGCATCTCAATTACTCCCTAGCTTCTGCATATAAGAAAAAACATATGACCTTTCATTTTCTGTGACCGGCTAATCTCACTTAACATAATGTTCTCCAAGGCCATCCATTTTTCTCCAAATTACATTATTTTGTTCATCTTAATTGCTGAGTAGAATTTCATTGTGTGTATAACCCATAATTTTGTAATCCATTCATCCATTGATGGACACCTGGGTTGGTTCCATAATTTGGCCACTGTGAATTGTGCTGCTGTAAACATGGATATGCATATATTACTACAATATTCTGATTTCATGCCTTTTGGAAAGATACTCAGAAGTGGTATAGCTGCATCATATAGCGGATCCATTCTCAATCTAACCAAGGAGGTAAATGACCTCTACAGTGAAAATTATAAAGCACTGAAGAAAGAAATTGAAGGAGATCTTAGAAGATGGAAAGATCTCCCTTGCTCTTGGATAGGCAGAATAGTTATCAAAATGGCCATTTGATCTAAAGTAATCTACAGAGACAATTAAAATACCCATGTCATTCTTCTCAGAGCTAGAAAAATAAGTCCTAAATTTCATATGGAAAAACAAAAGACCCACAATAGCCAAAGCAATTCCAGTTTTCAGCAATAAGAACCATGCAAGAGGCATCATAATTCTTGACTTCAAATTATACTGCAGAGCTATAGTAATGAAAAAGATTGGTGTTGGCACAAAAACAGACAACAATGGAACAGAATAGAAGACACAGAAACAAATCCACACACTTATAGCCAACTGATTTTTAACAAAATTGCTAATCAAATATGTTGGAGAAGAGACAGCCTTTTCAACAAATTGCGTTGGGAAAACTGGTTATCCATTTGTAGAAAAATGGAATTAAATCATTACCTCTCACCCTGAACAAGAGGCAACTCGAGCTTTTGTTTTTTAAAAAAACAAATTCTATTCATATAATATATATTTTATTGAAAAAATATTCACTCTGCTCATCAGGAATTCTGATCATGGCAATTATAGAAAGTTGTAATGTATTCATTGTTTAAGTTAGAATATAATGTTATTCATTAACACTCCATGTAAACTTCATACAACTTAAGATACTTTAGGACACAGAATGAGAGAGAGAGAGAGAGAGAGAGAGAGAGAGAGAGAGAAAGAGAATCTGGAAAGCAGGTGGGGCAGTCCATTTACCATGGAGCTCAGCAAGCTGTGTTGGGTCTCAGGTTCAGGTCAGTCATGAGTCTGGTCCTGGTTTTCAGGCCTGGCCTTAACTAGTGCCCAATCAGAACTGAAGGTGAGGAGTGGCCCGATGGCTACCAGCATGGCTGGGGGGCAGTTCAGCCTCATTATTGGTGGTTAGCATGACAAGGTGGCAAGGCTGCTTGTCAGAAGATGATGTGAGTTTTCAGTCTCAGGAGCTGACAGTTTTCAGGTTGCTAGGGACTCCAGTTGGTTCTCAAGGCATTACAAATGGGTGACAGGCATTGTGCCTGTGCATTGCCTATCAGGTCCAGGCTTCTCACCTTGTGCCTGGTGCCTCTGTGTTACAAGAGTCACGCTTGTGACTGCACATCATGTGTGAGTCACACCCAGGTGTGCTTTGGGAGTGAAGTCCCTCTTTGGCTTTAATGGAGGCCCCCTTTTAAAATATGTGCCCCATACACTTTCACATGAGGTGAAGGGGAAGTACATAACAACCTATTGCATAACAAACATTCAAAAAGCAAGATGAGGTGAAGATACTTTTTTAAAAGACTGATATTCTTTATCATCTGTAACTCCAATTATATAATTGCAGATGAATTATACATTTAGAAATTAAAACTGATATGAAATGAAAGATTGGATAAGAGGATGATAATGAGATAAAATAATACAAATATTATTCTTTAATCATTAATTTTATTCATCTATTGCTGTTGCCAAAAGGGATTCATTTTTAAAATATTTTTTGTGATTGACATATGTCACATTTGACACTAAATCAAAACTAATGATTATACATTTTTATTTCAGTACTTTAGTTCAAATTTAAAATTCATTTTTACTTTCTTACAAATATTGGCCCAAATAAGCAATTTCTTTTCTTTTTCAGAAAGATACATTTCACTTTATTCTTTTTTTACATATAATAAATATATTTTTGAAGTTACTATGAATAGGCATAACCTTGTTAATTGAATAGATTACAAATAAGGTTAAGTGAATATTAAATTTCTTAATAGTTAAAAAATTTTATCAAATATTATTAAAACTATGAAAAATATTTTTAATTTATAAAATAATATTATTGTGCATATCTTATTAAACATATATGAATTCTTAAGAGTTAGGGATAGAACATCCAAAAGGAATATCTTTAAAAGCAAATGACATGTACAGAAACTGAATGGTCTCATTAACTCATAGAAAAAAAATGGCCCATTATCATAACTGAGTAGCAGTGATGAGAAATTATTTATTTGCCATTATTTAATTATTTTTATTAATAGCCAAGTATTCTATTAAAAACAGAAAAATATTTACACATTTGTACTATTCCTGAATATCTTAGTTTGGGGGCCTAAAAATATCCTAAAAACAAATATATGTGCTGTTTCATTATTGCATAGAAGTTGTCACATATAATTTACAGGGCTCTTGGAGTAATCTAGTGGTAGAATACTTACCAATCATGCACAGCATGCTGGGGATTGAACACTCCCCCCTGAATAAAATTAATGAAAAATAAATAAATAGAATTTATAGAAGCTGTTCATTTGTAATTCACTAGTCCCAGAAGACAAAACCAAAATGTAGTTACCCATGGTGCAGTTACATGCCACCAATCCAAAACTAAGTTGTTTTCTGTGCTTCCAAGAAATCATGAAGAAGAGAGATAATAAGCAAATCCCCACATAGACCAGTTTTAGGAAGCCTCCCTCAGCTTTACAGAAACATAATTTAGAAATGGCCACTTCTTCTTTTGTTTGTTTTCTGTTTCTGCTTTCCTCAGTCTTTTTCTGTCTATAAAGCCTATGTCCTCTGATCAGCTAATTGGAGCACATTCTGTTTTATGCCACAAATTAGAGCCAATTAAGATATTTAAACTAAATTTGTTGTAATTTTTTCTTTAACATGAGGAAAACAACATAGAGTAGTGTGTCAACAAGTCCTTAGTTTCATTAGAAAACACAGGTCCCAGGTTGTCATAAAAGAATCTGCCAGGTCGTATGGAAACACTGCGTCTCAAACCAGTATCTCAGTAAACCATTCTCCCAGAAATACTGTGACTCAGACCATTCTCCCACTCTATCAATAACAGATCAGTGAACCTCTGCCACAGAGATCCAAACCTCCTCTTCCTAGCCCAAGAATGGCTACATCATTTGTGACATACAGCGCAAAATGGAAATGTGGGTCCTCACCCCAAAAATGCTAAGAATTTCAGAGTGGCACAGCATGGATAATAGGCATGAAGTCCTGTGCAACTGCATGAGAAGTCCATGCAGAATGTCAGCTCTGACACAGCCCACACGAACGCTACTGGGGCCAGGGGATCTTCCTGGAGGGTTAATCATAGCATTGAGCAGAAAATCATGGCCAATGAACTAAGATCTGTGATGGTCTCAGTTGCTCTAAAAGACTTTTATTTTATTTTTGAGGTACTGGGGATTGAACCCAGGGGAGATCTACCACTGTGATAAACCCCCAGCTCTATTTTATTTTTTATTTTGAAACAGTCTCACTAAGTTACAGTGCTCCAGCGTCAAATCCTTGATCTTCCTGTCTCAGACTCCTAAGTACTGGGGTTGTAGGCAGACCTACAAATGGGGATTACAGACACATTTCAACATCTTGACTTGACTTCAAATAACTTTCTCACATTAATATTTTCATTGTTGCCTCATAAGAGTATATTTGATTAATCAGACTCATGAGACCTTTAAGTTCTCACTGGTTACAGATATTAGCTTCTAGAATTTTCTAAGTTTTTATCAAGGAACACTAGTAAATTTGTTGAAATTTTATTTAAGAGAAATAATATTCTTCCAAATTAGAAAAATACTGCTTAACAGAATCTCATTCTATTGTGACTTCATAAGAAATTGAAGGCCAGGCATAGTGTCACACACCTGTAATCCCAGTACTTGGGTTCCAGGATAGCTTCAGAAACCTGTCTAGTCCCTGTTTCCATACACAAATTAAAAAGGGCTAGGGGTGTAGCTCAGAGGAAGAATGCCCTTGGGTTCAATCCCAGGTACCACAAAAAAAATAAATTGAAAAAATTTAAATGGAATTAGAACTATATTTTGTTTTGTTTTGCTTTGTTTTGGGGCAAAAAGTAGAAAGAGAAAGACATTGTGAACCTCAGTAGAGAAACACATGTATGGAAACATGAGGAATTACCTATTTCCAATTGAGTCAGTACGAGCCAACACATCAGAAAATTCACAAATAGAAAGCAGTTTATTTTTTACTACTGATACACTATCCAGATTTTTAAAAAATCATATTATTAATAAGAATATCTGGGGCCTTTGGCTTTTAATAGTTTTGAATAATTTTGTACATATTCTTACTTAATTCAGAATAATTGACTCACATTTATTTTCATAGGATGTAGTACTATGAGGTATAAATGTTGAATGTCAAATTTGAGTTGTATATTATTGGCAAGTCAGTCTCCATTCTATTGTTTTGCTTCAGAATGAGTTTTGACTACATCACTTTATTTTCACTAAATGTGTTGAGGCTGAGATATAAAAAAGTTTAGGTATCTATTCTTTTGTTGTCTGTGGGTTAAGTTCTCTGTCTGAGTTTCTATGAAAAGTAGACTCAGAAAAAAAAGCTAAAAAATGATGTGCTAAGTTAATGGGAATAAAACTACTTATTAAAATTTAGCCAAAGTATAATGGCTTAAGTGTTCATAAAGCTTTGTCATCAATTCAATATTTATAATTTAAAAAGCTTCATTGAACACATACCATATTCCACATTGTAGTAAAGACTAAAACAAAGGTGAGTAAAATATGATCCCTGATCTCGAGGAGGTAAAATTGAGTGTCAGTCTGTGTTCTTTGTTAAAAAATTATTAAGTAATTTATTGGCAAGAGAAACCAGAGCAAATTTATTTATTTATTTATTTATTTATTTGTTTGTTTGTTTTGTGGTACTGGGGATTGAACCCAGGGAAAGTTTATCTCTGAGCTTCACCCCCAGTATATATATAATATTTAATATTTTTTAAAGCAGGGTCTCATTAAGTTGCTGAGGGTCTTGCTAAGTTATTGAGACTGGCTTCCAACCTGTGGTCCTTTTGTGTCACCCTTCCAAGTAGAATTATAGGCATGTGACACCACACCTAGCTGCCATTTTATTTTAGAGTAATTAATAATTTATAAAAGTTATTGAGCCCTTGTTTCCCCTGTCCTTGATTTCCTGAAAATAAATAGTATACCACATTAATAGTAATATTTAAAATGCTACTGGTTCCTGGCTGCAGCTTTTCATATTAATCCCAGACCTCCTTTTCAAATTGTTCCTTGTTATTCCTAAATATTCTCAAAGTTCTTTTTATGTATACACACAAATAAAACACACTGTTACAGTTGCAGAATGGTGCACAACATGGTCTTAATCTCTGACTCTGCTCCTTCATTTTATGCTGCTGTCTGGGAAGTCTTCGACCCTTTCCCTAAAAATTCTGTTGATTTCACAAATGCTATTGGATATACAAAGGTGGTGCCTCTTCATGCACATAATTCTGGTGCTTCTAAATGTACCAGATTGTTGCTACATTTTTTTGTCACACACAATATGTCAAAACTCTGCTGGGCTTCCTGAAAGGTAGGACAAAGATCATGCTCCAATATCTGGCAGCAAAGCAGGACAATCAAAAACATGATAAAAGCCACTCCAGGTTCTCCTTTAACTCTTCCTCATGAGGTTCCTGTATGAGTTTGGGGGCCAGGCTCAGGATGTGACAACTGCAGCATCCATGCTTTCTCGTCACTTCTTCCTGCGCCCATGCTTTAAATTCTTATGATTACCACACTGAACTAAGTGCATCATGGTCAGCCTGTTCCTTGAGTTCATTGGATGTGTACTGTCATGTCTGAATGTCACCAGTGCACTAGATCTGGGTTTATACTACAAAATCAGGTTGATTTAAAATGAACTAGGGCAATGGCATGTGCCTGTAATCCCAGATACTTGGGAGGCTGAGGTAGGAGATTGACTTGGGCCCATGAGTCGTAGGAAGGTTTTATTTCACTTTAAATTTACTATGAATATTTTATGTCATTATATAGGATTAAGTATTGATAACAAGTTAATACTTTTTATTTTGCTTAAATTTAAAAATTCAAGCATAGAATTCAAGCTCTTCCAACTTCAATGTAGCTGAAAAATCTTCAAATAATTATAAATAACAACAAAGTGGTGCTATATAATTATTAACCTCATGAGTCACATTAATAATTCCAAGAAGTAGACTTTGCTTAAGAACAATAGGTACCAAATGGAAAGTTTGATTATTATACCACTAGAGTTGGAACAAAAAGATCTGTGCTCTACCAGATCAAAAGAACACAGGAAGCTGGGTGCAGTAGTACACACTTGTAATCCTAGTACTTAGGAGGCTGAGACAGTAGGATCTCAGGTTTGAGATCAGACACAGCAATTTACAGAAGCCCTCACCTGCTAATTATTTTTATACTTGTATTGGTGCATTGTAGTCTACAGTCTCACATCATAAATATCCTGTTAGAGCTAGGCATGGTCGTGCACACCTGTAATTCCAGTACTTGGGAGGCTGAGATGGGAGGATTGCAGGTTTGCGGCCAGCCTCAGCAACTTAGTGAGACCCTGTTTTAAAACTACAAAATAAAATGGTCTGGGGGTGTTGTTCAGAGGTAGAATGCCCCTAAGTTCCACTCCCAGCACTGTGTGTGTGTGTGTATGTGTGTGTGTGTATAATTAAAATGAATAATCATTACACATAAGGTTGTTTTGAATTTGGAAAGTGGTTCTAGTGAACAGTCCAAGTTCCTGACTCAGGTTTTTCTTAACCAACAATTTTGATATAGACTTTATTGAAGATATTCATGGTATATGAAAGGATTTATGAAAGATATGAATTTTGAAAATGTAACAAAGAATCAGCATAAAAGAAAATCTTGGCAGAGAAGGCAATAGGCCAAACTGAATAAATGAAAATAATATACATAAATGCACAGCCTTTATTTCCAGTACAATATATATATATATTGTATATAGAAATATAGTATATATACAAAAACATTCGTGAGACCCGGTTTCAAAATAAAGTATAAAAAATAGGGCCGGGGACGTAGCGCGGAGGTAGAACGCCCTTGTGTTCAATCCCTGGTACCGCAAAAAAAAAAAATATATACATACATATATATATATATATTTCTGAAGCATCGAGTATAAACAAAACCTTAGGGACTGATTAAGTGCAACATAAAACAAGAGTGTAAATTGCTTATCAAATAATCTGATCATTGGTTTGGTATATCTAATTAAAATTATTGCAGTGGTCTCTCCCCTATGGATGTGTTAAAGGGCCACACCTGGAGCATGGTGTTCAATTCTGAGCATCACAGGATGGGAGGGAATACATTGCACTGAGTTTGTCTTGAGCTTAATAACATGAAAATTAAGGAAAGGGAAAACAAGAAAAGAAAAAAACAACTTTTATTTATTTTCTACTCACAACCATGTTTTCTCACAAATGTTATTCCACTCATATTTTACAAATATCTTTTAGAATGGGTAATATACTTGAGATATAGAAGACTTGACAGTCGGGCGTGGTATCGCACACTTGTAATTCCAGTACTTGGGTGGCTGAGACCAGAGGATCCGGGTTCGCGGCCAGCCTCAGCTACTTAGTGAGGCCCTCCACAACTTAGTGAGACCCTGTTTCAAAATAAAGAATAAAAAATAGGGATGGGGGTGTAGCTCGGAGGTAGAATGCCCCTGGGTTCAATCCCCAGTACCGCAAAACAAAAAAAAAGAAGACTTGCCAAATTTAGTAACTGCTATACCTTTATATGCCGAATTATCAACAATTAGGACCTTGACATTCTTACGCTGCTCCTTTACTCTGTGAAATTATAGGCTTTTAAATGAGCATCATATTCTGACAAATTTAATCAAAATAATTGAAATGTTCTCAGGCGCTAGTCATTGAAAATGTTTTCTACTTTGAAGACTCATGATCTTTCCTTGGGCCCTGACCTCTAAACTTGTAAATACTGAAATCAAAAAATGATAACTTAATCCCACTCAATTCCACTTTGAGTATATTGTTTTATTTGCTCATTTGTTTTGTGTTGCTTCGTTTTGCATTTTACTATTCCAAGCACATAAAGCCAGGATCAGAGCACTGCTTACATAAGACGCACAATGGAACTTCTGGAACACTTTGCTTTGAACTAAGAATTTGAGATTAGCTCAAAAGAAAAGGTGCATATGTAGACATGTCTAGATATCTAGGGCTGCTTCACACTCTGTCCAGGGAAGAGGACTCAAGAAACTTTGAAAATAATGTTTTCTGTTCTCACTTCTGTCAGTATCCTAACTCTACACAGGCATATAAATGGGGAAAAATGTTTTTAAGATAGGCAATCCAATCAAAAAATGGGCAAGTGAACTAAATAGGCACTTCACAAAAGAAAAAATACAAATGGCCAATAAGTGTATGAAAAAATGATCAGCATCATTAGCAATCAGAGAGATGCAAATCAAAACTACCCTGAGATTTCACCTAACCCCAATTAGAATGGCAATCATTAAAAACACAAACAATAACAAATGCTGGCAACGATGTGGAGAAGTAGGAACTCTAATACACTGTAGGTGGGATTGCAAATTAGTGCAACCACTTTGGAAAACAGTGTGGAGGATCCTCAGAAATTGGGGATGAACCTACCTTATGATCCAGCTATATCACTTCTAGGCTCTACCCAAAAGAATCAAAACCAAATTACCAGACTAATGCATGTGTATCTATGTTTATAGCTGCACAATTCACAATTGCCAAACTATGGAACCAGCCAAGATGTCCATCAACAGATGAATGGATTACAAAAGTATGGGATATGTACACAATGGAATTTTATGCAGCCATCAAGAAGAACAAAATTACATCATTTGCAGGGAAATGGATGGAATTAGAGAACATTGTGCTTAGTGAGATTAGTCAGTCACAAAAAGTGAAAAGTTGGATGCTCTCCCTAATATGGGGAAACTAAGGGTAATAGGGCATAGGAGGGACTCCAGACAAAGATGGAGAAAACCTCAGATTAGCAAAGAAGGAGAACTACTGAGGGGGATGGGAAGGGGGAAGAGGGAAACACCCTAATGCACAGGATGTTCATATGCTAATATACCAAAGTCAACTACTATGCTGAGCATGAGAAAAAGTGAAGGGGGAGGGAATGGGGGTGAGAATTGGGGGAGGGCTAATTGACCAATGTGTGCATGTATACTTCTACCACGCTGAAACACATCAAAATGTATGATTACAATGCACCAATAAAAAAAGATAAGAGCTAATGGTCTATTAGATTATTGTCTGTTCTTATAATGAGAGGATAAAAAGTGGATTAAAGTACCAGATACATAGTGTATTTGGCACTTGACATCAGTTCTCACAGCTATAAACTTTATATTTCTGATTCCGTTTTTGATTAGGAGTATGAAAGCAAATTTAAGTTTACAACCAAATGTACTAATGCAGAGGTTGTTTTTCATTGTTGTCATTGTTTGCTTGTTTGTTTTGGTACTGGTGATTGAACCCAGGGCATTTACCTCCTAGCTACACCTCCAGCCCTTTTGTTATGCTGTACTTTTTTATTGGTGCATTGTATTCATATATCTTGATGCAGTTCAGAGTGATAAAGGCATACATGCACACAATATTTTTGGGCCTTCCCCCAGTTCCCATCCCACCCCCTCCCCTCCCCACCTTCCCGGGCTCAACACATTGATTAGCTTTGTTAAGTTTGTGTATGTACATCATGACCATTGAAGTGTTTCCCTCTTTAAGTCTTCCTCCCCCTCCCATCTTGTTACCATTTTGTTGGTCACTGTGAGTTCTTTTCCTTAGCCCAGATAGATGTCATGGGCCGGGAAATAAAGAGCCAGGACAAGCAGTTGGAATTTAGTGCAGGGCAAAAAGATTTATTATAAAAGCAGGCATGTCTCAAAAGGGGAGGGGAGAGAGAGAGAGAGAGAGAGAGAAGCATCACGCCTCCGAGGAGAACACAATGGAGCAGAGTGCTGACGGCCCCCCCGAACCCCCAGATCTTAAATAGGGTTTGTCCTATCTGGTCTTCCTTATCTGGGTTGCTACATTCCCAGGCCAATAGACCTGCTTTGTCAGCATCTACAGGAGAGGATACTGTTTTTTTCCAGCTCTTCCCAGGCCAGTGGCCTTCTAAGTTTAAAGGTTTGTAACTTTCTCAGTGTTGGCCTTCATCTTATCTTTGTTGCCATGCTGACCCCGCAGGCTCAGGACAGAAGAAGCCCAAGCAGCAGGCTGGGGAGAGTAAGAAGCACCTGTTTTAACCTTATAATGCCTGCTTTGCTTTGGGACAGGGCATGGTATGCAACCACCCATAACCGGATCAATCTCCCTCAGTTAGGTCCCCTCTTTCACTCCACTGTATTTTGAAACAGGCTCTCTAGGTATCTGAGGGTCTCACTAAATTGCTGAGGCTGTCTGTGAACCTGTGGCAGCTTTCCAACCCAACCCCTTTCCTATAACATCAAGGGAATAGAGCCCCTAGTTAGTTCTGTGGTGTTCTGGGAAACATTTCTGGAGATCTAATCACTCAGACTTCACCACCACTTCCAACAATTTTCACACAATTTTCTAAGTAGTTCTATTTAGCCATTTTCTGTCTAAAATACTTTATTCATTTCTGTTTCTTTCAGTGAATGCTAAATGACATAATATTTTTGGATACATCTTGCCTAATGCCCCCTTTGGGCAGTCAAGAGGCTGTGAGGAAGGAAAAGAAATTTCACTTCTGCTCACTACATCAGAAATGGCATTAAAATAATATAATGATACACAGATGAAGAAGTTATTGGTCCTGCCTGCAGGATCATGGGAGGGATTATAGTAAATATGATATTGGAATGTGATATTTTGAAAGGAAGAAAGGATTTTACCCAGATGACATGTGGAGGTGGATTGTTTTAGTTAAAGAAAAAGCAAGAATAAACGCATGGCAGATTGAAAGTGCACGAGATATTTCGAGTCACAAAGCTACTGTGTGACTGAGAACAGGACAACCGCTTGGACATGCGGGTGATAAGAATAGAAAAGACACTTGCATGGCCTCTCCCTACTTCATCTTCATTCTGAGCCAGAATGCAAAGTGTTTTTAAATTACTACTCTAATGCCAAAGGAGTAGTTTAAGTAAGTCAACATTTTTTCTCATAAATATGTTGAAGTTTGTGTATGGATAGCTGCTTTAAATATTGAAGCATCTATAATATTAAAGAACCTATTTTCTTTGCAGAGATAAATATAGGAAACAGTGGTTAAAAGTTACATTTGCTGGATGTGGTAGGTTGCAATACTGATCCTAAGTCTTCATTTTCTCTCTGTACTAAGGTTATATATTCATATCCTATTCATGTGTGTCCATGTACCCTTCCCACCTAAAGTAGGTAGGTACATTGCCCTGACACATTGGTGTTGGACTGGTCCATTTTAATCCCTTTGGAAAATATGTGGCCTGAAAGAACAGGCCAGTTTTAAGGAGAGATTTGAACATATTTGTTTGACTTGGCTTGCCTTCTGGTACCCAACTTCCACAAAAACACTTCTTGAATAGCTGGCTCTTTCAAAGAGACTAAGAAAAGACACTGAGCAAGCCTGACCACAGCCCAAGGTCTGGAGCCGTGCCACTGAAATCCAGTAAAGTCACAGCTGATTTGCATATTGGTAAGGAAAATGAAAGCTTGCTGTTGTTTCTTACTGAGATTTTGAGAGCATTCTGAAGAAAAAATCTGACTCATTCTCCAGGAAAGCCTTTTAAAAATCAAATTTTTCATACATGAATAAAAAAAACCTTTGGAGGCATTGTTCCTATGAGTTTCAAATAAAGGTGAACATTTATTATTCTCCATCTCCAGTGCTAGATCTATAGCCCTGTTAAACTCTTTCTGCTTGGAAGACTCTAAAAGCCACTTAATACATCCCATTATCTGAACTATGCATCAGATAGCTGTAAAAATGACCTTATGCAAAGTTGTTGAATCACTTTGCCCCTTGTTTAAAGTACTTCGATGCTTTCATGTGCACTTATAAGGCAATCCATATTCCCTATATTACCTGCATGCCCCCCTCCTACCTCTACACCTTAGTTCTGTCCCAAGCTATTCTTTTCTACTACATTTGAACTACATGGGGCATTTCCATACCATCAACATGACAATCTCATCCTCAAGTAAGGGCAATGGAATTTTCCCCTGACTCTTCCTATTGCCCATTCTTTCTCACCTTTCAGATATAAGCTTAAATATATCTTCCTCCATGAAACTTTGCTGGTCATGCTGTCATTCTGTATTTATTAAAAGTATTTATCAAGCCAGGTGCGGTAGTATACACACCTGCAGTACTTGGGAGGACGACACAGGAGGATCACAGGTTTGAGGCCAGCTTCAGCAACTTAGGGAGGCCCTCAGCAACTTAGTGAGAGTGTTTCAAAATTAAAATAAGAATAAGAATAAGAATGAAGAAAAAGAAGAAGAAGAAGAAGAAGAAAGAAGAAGAAGAAGAAGAAGAAGAAGAAGAAGAAGAAGAAGAAGAAGAAGAAATGACTGGGGGTGTAGCTCAGAGGCAGAATGCACCTGGGTTCAATCCCCAGTACAAACAAAAAAAATTATTTATCAAAACAAGCTATGTGTTTGTTTCTTAACTAATTTTCTCCACATAAATGTATCATTGGGGAAGGCAAGACCATATATGTGTTACTGACTACACCAGAAAAGTGTAATTTACTTAGTGAAAGGGGAAAAAAGAGCAAGTCAGTAAATGTACATATTTTTTAGAGACATAATACGGGTGGCTTAATTATTAGATAGAGATTGAGTAATAGGAATTCTTTGTTGTTCTTTTTTTACTTTTATTGGTGCATTATAGTCTCATGTCATAATGTAGTTCATAGTGACAGTGACATACATGTACGCAGCACTTGGTGGGTTTTCCAATGGCTCATTCTGATCATTTTATTTTATTATTTTTTTTTTTTTTTTTTGCGGTACCGGGGATTGCACCCAGGGGCGTTCTACCTCCGCGCCACACCCCTGGCCCTATTTTTTATCTTTTACTGAAACCGGGTCTCCCGAAGTTGTGGAGGGCCTCACTAAGTAGCTGAGGTTGGCCACGAACCCGGATCCTCCGGTCTCTGCCTCCCAAGTACTGGGATTACAAGCGTGCGCCACCACGCCCGGCTCTGATCATTTTATTTCAAAAATATCTTGACTGTATGTTTTATGAAAATGCTACTGGAAGTACTGAGGAACATATCTCAGTTCCTTTTTTCTGCCTTTTTAGTACAGTCAATCTTGAGCTAATCTGGGCAAAAAAAGGAGTTCCCACTACAAAGTAATGGTGCTCCTTTATATTACTGAAGATCCTAAACTAAATGATGACATCTCATTTAAAACTAGGAAGCCACCTCCATATTTCAGGTGAAATATTCTACTTCAATGTGAGTTACACTTTATTGCTCTTGATCACTTACTAGCCTCTAGAGATGTGCTTATAATTAAATAAACAAGCTTGTCTGAAACACACTATGTTGGGATGACTAAAAGGAATTCAAACTGGCCCTGTTTGCAGATGCCATGAAATGCCTAAGGACTCAAAAAAAAAAAAAAACTGTTGGAACTAATTTAAAAAAAAGTCAATAGGAGTTGCAAGATACTAAATCAACTTACAAAATTCACCACCATTTATTTAAATTAATAGGAAAATATGTGAAAAATAAATCAGGAAACTGTGTATGGCCTGTGCACACCTGTAATCCTAGTTCTTGGGAGGCTGAGACAGGAGGATTTCAGGCTTGAAGTCAGCTTCAGCAACTTAACCAGGCCCTCAGAAACTTAGTGAGAACCCGTTTCAAAATAAAAAATAAAATATGGCTGGGGGTATAGATGAGAGGTACTCGACTCAATCCCTAGTACCATAAAATACATAAACTAATAAAATAAATAAATCATAAAAGCAATACTATTTACAATAGCTACACAATTAAAATGCCTAGGAATCAATTTTAAGAAGAAGATGAAAAAACCTCTAAAGTGACAACTATAAAGCATTGATGAAAGAAACTGAAGACACAAATGCATGAAAAGGTAGACTAGGATCATGAATTGGAGGAATGAACATTGCTAAAATGCCTTTACTAACCAACGGTTCAATCTACATGTTCAGTACAATCCCTATCAAAATATCAATAATGTTCTTCACAGATAGAAACAAAGTCTTCCAAAATTTATGTTATCATATCAGACCCCCAAATAACCCAGGGGGCCAATATCTAGAATACATAAGGACCTCAAAGAACTGCACTGCATGAAAATAAGCAATCAGATTTTTTAAATGGACAAAATTGTAGAATAGACATTTCTCAAAAGATGACAAACAAATGACCAATATGCATGTGGAAAAAAATGTTCTATATCACTTATCACTGGGGAAATGCAAATCAACACTACAATAAAAGATCAGCTTACCCCAGTCAGAATGGTTATTAAACAAAAAATTGACAGATGCTGTCATGGATATTGAGAAATGGGGTCTTATACACAATTGGTAGAAAAGTAAATTAGTAGAGCCATTATGGAAACCAGTATGGTGGCTTCTTACAAAAGTAAAAATAGAACGTCCATATGATCCAGCAATCACACTATATGTGGCATGATCTCAAAAGCTGATTTCATAAAAAGACAGAGTAAAGACAGGCATGGTGGCGCACGCTTGTAATCCCAGTACTTGGGAGGCTGAGACCGTAGGATCCGGGTTTGCAGCCAGCCTCAGCTACTTAGCGAGGCCCTCCGCAACTTAGTGAGACCCTATTTCAAAATAAAAGAATAGTCCAGGCCTGGTGGCGCACGCTTGTAATCCCAGTACTTTGGGAGGCGGAGACCAGAGGATCCGGGTTCGCAGCCAGCCTCAGCTCTTCTCTCTCTCTCTCTCTCTCCCTCTCTCTCTCTCTCTCTCCCTGTCTCTCTCTCCCTCTACCTAGTGAGGCCCTCCGCAACTTCGTGAGACCCGGTTTCAAAATAAAAGTATAAAAAATAGGGCCGGAGGCGTAGCGCGGAGGTAGAACACCCCTGCGTTCAATCCCCAGTACCGCAAAAATAAATAAAT